>JAODVQ020041720.1:0-19683 GCA_025400075.2 Phenganax stokvisi
GGCAAAATTTGGGACAGTTTGGAACAATATTGGATTCTTAAAAGAAATTCATGAATATCAAGGTAGTACTGTAAATATTTTCAAGTTCCGAAATATATTACAAAACAGTAATTTTTTAAAGTGGGTCGGTTTGGATCAACCTTAAGTGGTTATAAATAAGAAATTAATGATCCATACATGTTGAAAACATACATCTAGACGGGTCAGGAAATAAAATTTGTAACACTAAAATAGCACGATACTTACTGATTTCTGGAGCTCTGTAGAATCTACTGACCAAGTATGGGGTGATCTCATTGTCTGATACGAGCGACGCTGAGCCAAAGTCACACAGTTTGATTACAAGTTTGTTTGCGCTCACCTTAAAACAAACGAATAGGTTTGTTTGACCTGAAAATGCTGATATGGTGGGATATCACATCAGAAACAAACAGAACTGCAGGTGACTCGTGCCTTTCTCTCACGTGCCAGAATACGTCACGACGAGCTAATACATTAGTAACCCAAAACTTACTAAAACATTGTCAGGCTTGATATCAGCGTGAAGTATGCTACATTTCTTCATGAGTTTCAAAGCAAGGAAAAGTTGTTGTGAATAGGAGCGGACTGCTTTGATATGAAGACCAACATTTTGCCCGTATTTTTTCAAAACTTCGCGCAAGTTGAGACTGAAATAGGAATATTAATACATTTCAGACACTAGGTGTTAACGCTATAACTATATAGAGACATGGATTGGAGACTTGGTCGAAGTTTTTGTACAATCTTCACTGTTTATATAAATGCAAACTTGTGCGCAGTGAAGACAAAATCAGTGGAGAAATGATCTGATTATAGCTCATAAAGAATGCCTCCAAGTTTGTTAGGTTTTAAGAATTTTTTACAGTGCTTTAAACCTTGTTTTAAACATACCTCATAGGTTCAAACACGAGGCAAAGATGTTTTTTGTGAAAGAAATGTCGAAACAGACGGATGCAATGATATTTATCATCTGGATCAGCATCGTTCAATTTCTTCAAAATCTCCAACTCTTTAAGACCACTCTTGTGCCTGGAAAACACAGCGAAAATATTACAAAAAAATGCAACATACACAGTCACAAGTGTACACGTACATCATTTCATTATTTCTGATGATCTTGATTGCTACGTCCTGTTTCCCACGAGCTTCATCGCGTCCTCGAACAACATTACTAAAGACACCTTGACCAGTATAACCATAAATCTCATATCTCTTGTCGAGTAGCTCACCGATGCGAACACCTAAAGCGGACAAATGATTAGGCTGTTGCGTGCAACGAAATATCGATAAATTGCGATATTTTTTAAGGACTCTATATGAGCTTTTTACGATTGCGTAGGAATCAACGTTATTGCCATTTTTTGATATAGTGAAACGTCATCGCCGACATCATTGACGTTGAAACCTCTAGAAAAATACAGCTTGGAAACTCCAAAAACTTGAATGGTATACTTCAATCGAAAAAACAATTCAGATTTTATGTGGTAACAATTACTTACGATAGTATCCTTCCGCATCATCCCAGTTGTCCAACAAACTTGGATTTTCATTTTCATTCACAGTCAATTTTGACACTTCAGGAGCCTAGGAATGAAAAGAAATCTAACTTTACAAACAATACTACCTTATGCTTTGCCTTTTTTCAATAATTATCAGAGAGAGACTCCCGCTAGTTAACCATGTATTAAGTGTTAACAAGATATATGTAGTAAGAATCTATTAATGCTTTGACAATATTTATTTTATGATCGAGTCGGTCTTCTTTGATGTGCGGCTGGCTGTATGTACCATACAGCACTTGAACACCAATTAGTCAAGACATGAAAGGAAAAAGTAAAGAATTGTTTGTCGAAATGGGAAAAAACTTGACAAAACTTTGTTAGAAAACCTTCTCTCAAACATAAAATGAGTAAGATATAGCCCTCGTTCTCAGGCTTATCTCCTACATAAAGTAAACAATGGCAATCTAGTAGTCCTCAATACCTTATAATCATCAGCAAACATATCAGACTGCTCCACTTTCTCCTCGACTTTTTCCACTTCATCTACAGACACTCTTTTCTCCTTAACAACTTTGTTTTCAACAAAAATATTTTCATCTCGACGTTTCTTAACAGTAACTTCATCTCTTGCTTTCTTTAAAGAGAGTTCCTCTCGTGCACTAAATTCACTGCCATTAGGGGAACTAACAGCAGAGACAACAGGAGAGCTGGCAACAGAGTCTTCATGCTTTTGATACTTCTGTAAAATTGCAAGCCGTTGCTGACGACGTTTCTCAATGATTTGGTCTTCATCTTCATCCTCTTCTTTCAACTCAAAATTGTACATATCATGGCTATATAATAAAAGACTCAATGAACTTTTGTTTAGCTCTAACAGTAAAACGAATGACAGAGACAAGTAAATGACATGAAGGTGAACTTGTCAAAAATAAGTTTTGAAAAAACTTGCTGAAAAAAAACAAGCTAATCTGTGTAAGGCAGTGAACTGATGTAAAGTCTGTAAAAGCATATTTAACTGGAAGTGTCGCTTATTTGTTTATTATAAGAAAAGTGAAAATTAGAAAATTTGTGTTCAACAAAAACTTACTCGGAATCATCCTTTTCTTTATCTCCAGACTTCTCATGTTTTGACTTGCCACTTTTAGAATGACCTGGGCTTCTGCTTCTCCGTGATCGATGTTGTCCATCTTTTGACCTACCGCGATAACGCCTGCCAGGTGAACGACTACGTCTCCTAGTACGCTGCTCTCTCCTTGGGGACTTACTTCTTCGCTTCTGGGGAGACCTGTGTCTTGTTGAAGGTGACCTACTTCTATTGACCGAGGATTTTTCTCTCCTCGATGGTGAACGACTGCTCTTTTGACGAGAATTACTTCTGTTCTGCGAAGAACGGCTGTCTTTTGGTGGTGAGCTGCTCCTTTTTTGTGACAAACTAGCATCTTTCTTAGGAGATGAGCTTTGTTTAGAAGATGAGTCCTTTTTTGAAAGAGTTGACTGACTTGAATCTGTTTTTGAATGCACAGTGTCTTTTCGAAGAGATGACTTTTTATCAGAAAGAGTATGAGGTGACCTACTTTTCTTGCGCGGTGATCTATTCTGCTTTTCAGCAGATGTATGCTCTTTTGAAGGTGAACGATTCACACGACCAGGCGAGTGACTTCTTTTCCTAGAACTTTCATCTGACTTCTGCTTTGAAGACCCATGATCATATTTGTCTTTGATCTCAGAAGTCTCTCTGTTCTTTTTATTTTTTTGACTATCCTTGCTTTCAGACTTCAAGTTTTTATCTTTATTCTTTCTTGGAGATTCATCTCGTCTAGGCAAACGTCCTTCATTGTGATGTTTCGGAGACAATTCTCTCCCTTTCTTTGAAGCTTTATCAAAATTTTCAGAAGATGAACTACGTCTTTTTCGAGACTCACTGTACTTCTTAGAAGACTTGGGGAGTGAGTCCCTAATTTCATTTGAATCAGCTTTGATTTCACTCTTTGACATTTTTTTATCACCGCTCTGAGGAGAGAGACCTTTTGCACTGTTATCAGATTTGTTCTCCTTTTGAGCACTAGATTTCTGCTTTTCACATCTGGACTCCTCAGACATTATTCGCGACCATTTAGGCCCTCTAGTTTCGCCTAATAGTTCTTTGTCAACCGAAGCTAAAATTGCTTCATCATCATCTAAATCATACTTCCTTTTATTTTCAAAAAATTTAAAATCTTTTGAGCCATTTTTCTCCTCAGCTGCAAGCTGTGATTCTAAAAACTGCCTCCTTTTTTCCAAGTCTTCCAAAGCTGCATCAAAAACATCATTTTCTGCAAAATCCTCTGCTACCTTCTCAGATATCTTGTTACTTTTTAACTGTTTTTTAGACTTTTTCTTTTCTACTCTTTGCTCACCATTTTTAATGGTGTCTACAGGACTATCTTTGGTCATTCTTTTTTTGCGTTTGTGCTTAGTTTTATGCTTCTTTTTTGCCTTATGTTTCTTGGTTTCAACTTTTGCCATCCCATCAATTTCCATGCTCTCACTACAATAATAAATTCTTATATGTACTTCTTGTGATTAAAATATGAAGATGAGAGACAAATATGAAAAAAAGATGATGCTTGAAAAGATTAAAACCAAAAATATCAGCATTTGAAATAGAATTTATGTGAATTTCAATGAACAAAGTCCTTAACTAGTTCAACTCCCTGGAACCAACTAATACACAAAAGCATACTTAATTTGTAAGTCTTGAATGTAAACCTGGCCAGGTAGTGCCCCATTTCCACAGTACTACATAAACTTAGTCCAACCAAGGGCAGGCACAATTATTGCACTTACAAGATGGCATCGAAAAAAATGGTTCGTAGTATGCATAAAAAAGACCAGCACAAATAATTAGCCGAACAAGACTTTTTCAAGTGCTTGTTTTGAAACAATTGCTTGACTGTAAAAACTATCGAATTTCCTAAGCACTGAGCGGGAACATCTGTAAATTTAAAGGCATAATGTACCCACCAAATATCGCAGTTAATACATTATACTATTTAGTGATAAACTAATATTACTCCACAAAACTCCTAACAAATCCTGTCTCCCTAAAACCTACAGTATATTTAACCAAAAAATTTAAATAAGTCATGACGATTCGATTCACTAGTTATTAAATTTTGGGTCAACACACGTAAAATATAATGCTGTTTTTCACACAAAAACAAAA
This sequence comes from Phenganax stokvisi, assembly GCA_025400075.2. Lineage (NCBI taxonomy): Eukaryota > Metazoa > Cnidaria > Anthozoa > Malacalcyonacea > Clavulariidae > Phenganax > Phenganax stokvisi. The sequence goes on from JAODVQ020041720.1 coordinate 4,729, forward strand.
AAAATTAGGTAAAAAAAGCCACATAATTGCACAACATATTCGCTTTTATAGTCAGATGATTTTGAAGCCATGAAACAGCGTACCTGTCGTCTGAATCGGCAATTTCTGTCGTCTTCATATTTTTCACTTTGGCATCGTGCACGGCCATTTTTGATGATGGATTCTACACTTCTACTGTTCTACACCGATTTACGCCGCCTTGCCTTACCGCAGAAAATGTCGTCAATTGCGATTAGGCGCTAGATTAAGATAAGGATTAACGTAGTAAATTAAATTGATGTTTGGATTGAAGAAGAGATTAGAGTGACGATTGAGATCAAGATCAGGTTAGAGTTAAAACTAGAATCAGGATGACTATTAAAACCAAGATTAGGTTTAAGATTAGATGTTGAATAAATATCAAAATTACAGCTGAAATTAGGAGTAGTATTTGAAGTAATCACAGTTAGGATTGGGATTTAGCGATTAAGATTAGACCATGGTTCAAACTAAATCGCGGGAACAATTCTTCACAGTTCCCGCGCTGAAGAAAATCACCTTGGAAGAAAAAGTAACGAATGGCTTCAAAACGAAACAGAGCAGATGGTATGCGATCAAATAATCAATATTTCATACTCTGTCTTGGTCAAATTTATACTTTACTTAAACTTATACTTACAGTATAAGTTTATACTGTGCTACAAATGTGACTTGCATGCAACCTACTTTGTTGTATAGTCCATCATTGTAAATAACTTTTCAGATCCAAGGGCTGTTGCTGACAAAAAAGTAAAGACAGAAGATGCTGCCAGTAAAAATGGATCAAAATCCATGGCTAGGGAATGGGAGTTTGGCTGTGGCAAGAACAAATGGAAGCCATATGACCCAACGGAAAACAGGAAACTTTCAGAAGCGCTCAGTTCTGCAGAAAAGACGCTAGACATTTCTAGACGAAGGGTGGAATTCTCTGTTATTTTTGACAGGATGGTCCAACGTAACAAAAAAACTGGATGGGAGGTTCCTGTTCGATGTAAAGTTAGCAATCCAACAGAAGATAAGAAATGTACATAAGTGTTTGTCATTTTGCTTGATTTTCACCCTCTCTCTAATTACTGTTCCTCTCCAATTAACACGCCCACCACTGACCAACACCACCATGTTTTTCCAGTTGTATGGCAATATAAAACCAATTCAAACTCATGGACAACATTTTCCATTGGTGCATGTCGTTTGCTTGATGCAGTTGTCAAACATGAGTTGAAATCTGCGTCATTTGAAGAAGACAAAAATGAATATAAAATCAACATTGATACAAAAGAATTAGTGAATAATACAAGGAAAGAGAAAGGCACTATAAGATACATTACTGAAGAGAAGGCTGGTTAGTAACACTTGGAAAAATGAATTTCATCACCCAATACGAGAACCCATGTTGGCCTTAAAATTTATTGTACTTCCACAGAACAAGAAGCAGCGGCCCAAACTGCAGCTGCTCCTGCAGCTCCAAGAAACGAGACAAAGAAAGAACAGAAACAAAAAAAAGCAAAGTCATCTAAGACAACAACTACAGCTATCAAAGAAGAGAAGAAAGCCATGAAGTCTGTCGTCTTCAAAGGACAGTTGCCTGTTGATGATGCATGTCCTATCAAAACCCAGGTGTGTTGAAAATTTGAATTCTCTGGAATTAGCACAGTTGCATTGCCACTTATAGGAGTAAATACAAGACTGAAATGAAGTCTTAATGTTATTTTAAAGGTTGAAGTGTTTTGTGAAGGCAACCTTAATTGGGACGCAATGTTGAATCAGGTATATTAACATCTGTTAGCTTGAATGTCATTGTGCACTTCATCTTCAAGTACCTGTGTGCTTTGCAAAGACGATCACCGTTACATAATACGTAGCTTGTACTTCTAAAGATATTTCCCAGTTTATTTAGCCGTTACTTGAATTTTCTAGACAAATCTAAAGAACAACAACAACAAATTTTACTTGCTGCAGTTGTTGAAAGACACATCCAGTAACAGATATCATGTTTGGTTTAGGTGGGGTCGAGGTAAAAGCTAAATGAATGAACTAAAATAAAACTTGCTAGTGATATTGCAGAAAGCAGAGACTGTTGTATATCTTATAGTGCTAAAAACTTTTCCTAGTTGGGTTTGCAGGTCAGAACAGTTTGTTTTCATATGGCGGAAGTCTTGATGAAGCCAAAGATGTTTTTACAAAAAAGTAGGTCCTTTTGTCAACGAACAAATTTGCTTCTCAAGAAAATCTGTTGATGCTAAATGTTTTTTTCCAGATTTCAGGATAAAACAAAGAACAAGTGGGAAGAGAAGGACTATTTTGTTAAAGTTCCTGGAAAATATGATCTTATTATTGTAGATTACAATGCTGAGGACGAGGTTTGGTGAAGCATATGCTTCATTATTTTAACAACATATAGCTGCAAAGTTTTTTTTTTAATTAAAACTGTTTTAGGGTAAAGACGAGCCAGATGCACTTGTCCCTCCAGAGAAGAAAATTGAAAGTAGACTCGATAAACGTTTACAGGTAGACACACTATTTATGTGTGCTATAATGCTGCAGGAGTATTTTTGTCTATATCTGTTTGTTGGAAATGACAGAAGAGAATTTCACATTTCTTGGTATTGTAGGCACTCATTGAACTCATATGCGATGTGAAAAACATGGAAGAAGCTGTAAAAGAAATGAAATATGATACCAATAAAGCACCATTGGGTAAAATTCTATCTGTAAATATTTCTGTCCCCAGAGGTCACATCATGATTACATCTTATCAATATATCATTGTCCATGGTGTCATGAATGATGACGTCAGTAACGACGTCATTTTTGATGACGTCATTGATGATGTCAGTGTCATATTTCTGACAGGCAAGTTAACAAAAGACCAGATAAAAGCTGGATTCCAAGCGCTGAAAATGATAGATCAATGTATCACTGTAAACGACTTTGGATCAAAGCTAGTTACAGCGTGTGATGCTTTTTATACCAGGATACCACATTGTTTTGGGTAAATTGACAAATGTTTTAGCGAGTTGAGTCAAGAATATCCAGGTGGATTCAAACTCATTCTATCCTTAACAGCATGCGACAACCACCCCTTATCCGTACAAGAGATGAAGTGAAGTTAAAGATTGAACTTTTAGAGGTAATCAAATCACATTGCAAATGGTATACCCTTACGTATAAGGTGCACACTTGTCGTAGTCAAATCTAAAGGTCTTGATGTTTCGTGTTTAGACGTTGGGTGATATAGAAATTGCGATGAAAGTTCTGAAAGAAGAGCTGAATGATGAAAATCCTATTGACTGTCATTACAAAGCTTTGAAGTGCAGTCTGTCTGCTCTTGATCATACAACCTCTGATTTCCAGGTTGACGCATGCCCTGTGCCTCTCATGCGTTTTCAGTGACCTTTTTGACAGCACCACTCATTGCACTGGCAATTTGACATTTCTTTAACGTAACTTATTTTTGTAGATGATCCAAACCTACGCTAAAAACACGCATGCGAAAACGCATAGTCATTACACTATTACTGTTGAAGATGTTTTTGAAATTGATCATTCAACACATTCGAAATTTGTTGATCATGGTAACAGGTACGAATATTCTTCACCATCAACTTGCCCTGTTCAAGAGCTCATTTTAAATGTAAAATATGAATTTCAGAAAACTACTTTGGCATGGATCACGGCTTACTAACTGGGTCGGTATTCTGACGCAAGGTTTGAGAGTGGCTCCACCTGAAGCCCCAGTTACTGGGTATATGGTGAGATCATGTTTTTTATGTAATGTTTATTGAAAACACAGTCGAGAATATTCAAGTGAATATATATCGCGTCATTGATAGTTTGGTAAAGGTGTTTATTTCGCTGATATGTGTTCAAAAAGCGCCAACTATTGCTTCACAAACCGAAGACAAAATACAGGATTACTGGTGTTAAGTGAGGTAAGAACAGTCTTGCGCTTTAAGATTGCGACAGACTTGAGTTAAAACTTTTTATCTGTCAGGTGTCTCTTGGTAAAACCAATGACTTGCTAAGCTCAGACTATAACGCAGCCAGCCTGCCGTCTGGTTGCAATAGTGTCAAGGGCTGTGGAAGTATCGCTCCCGATCCAGAGGACGATTTAAAATTGTAAGTACTTAAACCTAACATTGTGTTCTTGATGTATTACAATCAAGAATCATTCAGATTGAAGTCAATGTAGTTACTCACCAAAGGCGAAGCTGACTGGCCTATAGGTGAAGAACATTTACTGACAATTTTGTTATCATGCGCAAACCGAATCCAATAATTGTTTTATTATTTATTCAAATGAACAGAAAAGTAGTTAGCTAACAAAATATGGCAGAAAACTTTCCAAAACAAATCTTTAAACTTTCAAATTGAAATATTGCCTTAAACTTTGTATCGAACCTTTTGTCAAACGAAGTACGTTACCAAATTAGTAAAAAAGCTAGCATACAACATTTTAAAAACGAAAAAATGCAACAAACCTCTTATATTTTTGGTTCCATGAAGTCGTTTTCTCCAACGAAACGAGCGAAACTGCTACAAGCCATTTTGTTTCGAGCATTTTTGTGAATTTTCCCGCGCATTTGATACGAGCCGCGCTGGCATTGGGAGCTTGGGCGCTAAGGCGTCTAATTAGAAGGGGCTTGCTGACCAATCAGAAACAAAAGTGAGTTTTGAAAATCTATAGTAAATCGTAACTTCTTGACGCGCCGTTTTCAGGGATAATGGCACTGTTGTTCCTATGGGCAAAGGAATTGAAACCGGAGTAAAGAATCCAAATGGATATACTCTTAATTACAACGGTAGGTAATGAAATAGAAAATAAATCCAGCAAAAGTTTTGAAACGATTACCAGCATTATCATTCAAAATTAAAGACTGAAGATTAAACTCATTGTGTTCTATATACTTTTCTAGAATACATTGTGTATGATACGAAACAGGTACGAACGGCAATAGATATAAATGCGTAAAAAACTTGAACTTTAATATCATGCCGAAGTCATTGCAATTATTTAAGTTTTCTGTAATCACAACGTGAAAATTAAGCTCATTGTTCTGTTTTGATTTAGATCAAGATGAAATACCTCGTGAAATGCAAGTTTAACTACAAGTAGAGGCTAATAGATATAGCGGATTTCACGTTCGATATTTTCAGAAAGCGATTTTTGTCAAGACTTAAATTGATACAGCTGTTTTGATTGACACTAAACTAGGCAATAATAGTTGTTTGTGGTGGATTTGGTTTGCACACAATTGTAGTATATCATTCACGCTGTCGTTTTGTAGTACAAGTCACTGTTGCATAGTTTACGAATATACTGTAAAATACACTGATAATATATTGCTTCTTGCTTCGTTGTCAAATTTATTTTAGTTTGGAACAGTGCTAAGTCGTAGTAGAGAAAGGATAGTTGTTTTGTGGCGCCAAAATCCCTATAGGTCAAGCAACAAAAGTTTACTAAAAAATCCACAAATGTATTGGTGCCTGGAATTTTATTCCGCGTGTGGCGCCAAAAGCCATCCGTGTATCCAGATTCCGCTATTCCTTTGCCCGCTTTCTGAAATGTTTGTGCGCGACTTACACGCGAGATGGTCACGGACTCATTGCCAATAACAACATGGACGCTTTCGTTTCAAAGTTTATCGTTTTCACAAAACATTTCTAAAAGCTTCTGTCTTGGTATCTGAGTGTGGAGATGCGATGAATAAACCAGAGAGGCAAGCTGGGGGTTCAGAAACTCCAAATGTTGAAAGCGATCCGGCAGATCGTTCTGTAAACGCTTCTTCGAGTGACGATAGTATTAGCACTCATGTAGGAGGCGCAGCACCTAGCGAAGATATCTCGAATAAAACTGAGTTATCAAGTGATGTTATTGCTTCTGTTAAACCGACTAAACCAAAGCGACGCACTGGAAAAGGTACCATTGATTTGTACTTGATGATGTCACGAAAGACGTCATTGACAAGAGTTAAATTCGATGTGACGTCACTTAATGACGTCAAAGTCTTAGGAAGAAATATTGTCTTTGATACAAGGGAAAGTAAAACTGCCAGTAATGATTGTTTTCTGTGTGATTAGCTCCCGAACTACCAATCTACGAACGACGAAACTGGCTGATACACCTTCATTATGTTCGAAAAGATATTGAAAGTTGCAAAGTATGGGTACTTCGAAAAGCGACTCCGACAAATCATGTCTTGACACATTTAGACTTCATGTTAAACATGTCTAGATAACACATTCCCAACATGTATATTGCAGTTGTTAATTGATGAACAGCTAAATGAAAGCCAAGGAATGTGTGAATATGCATTGTATATTCAAGGTTTGTCTACAGCAGTTACAAATTTGATTTTATTTTGTAAAAGCATCTGACTGTTTTTCATTGATGATAGCGCTTCTCTTTCGTGAAGAAGGCAAGATCCAAGAGTCATTGGAATTATTTCAGAAGACAGTTCAAATCAACCCAAATAATGTCAACAATTTGAAGCAAGTTGCTAGATCACTGTAAGGTCAATTGTCATATTTCAAAATTCCTTGTTTAATTGAGAAGATTTGCCTTATGATGCATAACAGTGATTTGGTACTTTTCATTTCTTCAGGTTTTTGTTGGCTAGACATAAAGCTGCTTTAGAGGTCTATTCAGAGGCAAACAAACTAAATCTTGAGGATTGGGTAGGAATATAATTGATCAATGGTTTAGATTCTTTGTTTTGTAAAATTATTAAAACTACAATGCTTTTCTGACTTTTTCAGGAAATTTTTCACAATCAAGGTAATCACGTTTCGGTTGTTTCTTGACAAAGTTAAACTCTGAAAATCAGAACATGCTGAGACATTGAATTTCCTTTTTTAGGCGTTTGTTACATGTATCTCAAAGACTATGAAAACGTGGGTGACGGCCGTTCTACAATCATGCTTTTTATCATTCGACTGAATGACGTCATGCTGAGTAATGCTCCCGATGACGTCACGTCAACAGACGTAATTAAAAGCGTCATGCCAAAAACGTATTTAACAACGTCATGTCAAATGATGTATTAAATGGCAGCGTACCAAATAACGTGTTTAATGACGTCGTAAAGTGAACGTCAAGCTAGATTTAGTAGTACTTAATATTACTAAAACATCAAATTTGATTTACGTTTCTAGGCGGTAACTTCCTTAAACAGTGCAATACATTTGAACCGTCATGATAACTCATATGTACAATTGGCAAAAGTATATCTCTTACAAGATGATATTCTTTCAGCCATAGAGGTTTACCAAAAAGCTGTACAGTAAGTATGCTCGGTGTCTGCATACTCGTAGTGGAGTTTTTTTGTCAAGCTTACTCTAAGATATATCTTCAGACATTCACCAGAAAATCCTGACCTCATGACAACACTTGGACTACTGTACTTGCAGGTATGCGAGACCTGATTTCGTACAGGTTGATGGATGAACTCAACATCTTTAAAATTTTTTTTCTCAGGTTGGACAAACTCAAAAAGCATTTGAACATTTGGGAAACGCTTTGACTTACGATCCGACATTTGCCAAGGTGAACAATACTATAATACTAACTATATATAGCTATATAACAAGTCGAAAGCAAATATGCTGAAACTGGTTAATGTGTGCACAAGTGCCATTTCTTTAGGCAATTCTGGCAGCCGGTTCTATCATTCAAGTTCATGGAGATTACGATGTAGCTTTAACTAAGTATCGGGTTGCTGCCGCTGCCACACCCGAGTCCGCGCAACTGTGGAATAATATTGGAATGTGTTTTTTTGGGAAAAAGAAACATATTGCGGTATCAGAAAAAAAATCTCAATGTTTTGTATCAAAGTTTCTATTGTTCTGCAACAATACTATTGCTGTCTCTGATATATTTGTAGCAAAAATGTTTTTGTAATAGTAGCTATAGAGTATTTTTCAACTTTTAGGCAATCAGTTGTTTGAAAAGAGCCGCATATTTAGCACCTTTCGAGTGGAAAATTTTCTACAATCTCGGCTTAATTCATCTTTCAATACAACAGTACGGTTCAAATATTCTTACGTTAATCACTACGAGAAATTTTCTGTATTCCCCAGTAATCAGTCACGACAAATACACTACTTTTACTTTTAAGATATGCCTCGGCGTTTCATTTCATAAGTGGAGCGATAGCACTGCGACCAAAACACGGCGAGTTATTTATGTTGCTGGCCGTTGCTCTCACGAACTTAGATGACAAAGAGAATGCGAAAAAAGCGTACGATCAGGCAGCACTATTAGACCAGTAAGCACTTAAGTTTTAGAACCTGTTGCAGTAGAAATTTGACAAATTTTTCCTAGAAGAACAGCCTTGTTGTGGTGAGAAGAAGTGAACGACATTTGTATTCATTTGCCTTATTGTATTTTGTAGGTCGAATCCAGTGATTTGTCTGAATTACTGTGTCTTGTTGTATAAAATGAACGAAAGACGGAACGCGGCAAGACAATATGCGGCCTACGAGAAGAGACTGGAGATTTTGAAAAGAAGCGGTAGATCAGGAGAAATAGATTCTCAGGTTAAAATTACATTCATCTCTAAGCGCCTATATCACTCAAGGTCAGGGATTGTACAAATTTATAATCAATCACTCTGAGAGCCTATTATATCCCACTTAACTAACATCGCTCTATATTCGCAGGTATATGAAACCGCTTCAAAGCTAGGCCCACTGTTGCAAGTTGGTGAAAAGTTTGTGTACAAAGAATCATCTTCTAATACGTCACTACCCGAAGCAGAGTCCGCTGCGATATCGAACAGCGCTAGCAACAGTTCATTCGTTTGAAAAACAGTGCGAAGTGTCGTAAAATGCGGCTTTCTTTCTCAAGGATATGACCGCTGTAAATAGTACACTATCATAGAGTTAAATATTGTAGTACAAAACGCATGTTCAGTTATATATTACTACGCAATCTATTGTGTCAAGGAATGAAACGATTATTAACAAATTTATTAGTGTTTTTACTCACATGAGCCAGCCGTCGCTGGCTAGCGGCAGAGGCTCGCTATACTTCCTGTAGCGAAATCAACATAACAGTAGCCAATAGGTTGGGGAGTTATCTTGTTGAATGGATTGCATGGACTATAAGTGGTGACTAGTTTTGACAAAGGACTTTTGTGCGCGAATTCTAAAGGACGCATGTTTTCTGACGATACATTCCTATATAAAGAGCATATCATTAACCCGAAGTATTTTAATTCAAAAGTTCTGCATATCCTTTGCCAAATTCACCGACATAGAGCCGATGAAATAATGTAACAACTATTTATCCTATATTATCCTATATTACCTGTAAGTTGCAGCTGATGATGACATCATCAAAGGAGGCTCCATCGGTGGATTAGCAATCACCGGGAGCTTGGGAACAAATCCCGCATAACCTGGCGAGGGTCTAATACTAGAAAGTGTAAAGAAAGGAAGATATTTTTCTCGGGCCAGTTGTTCGTACGCTGTTTAGCTTAAACGGCGTTTAAGTTCAAAATATAGCTCATATTTATGTCTACCTTGAACGACGAAATTGAAAGTTTTTCAACTGAATACAATAATTATGTATTTACCCATAGTTTTATCACATAACATTTGATTTTAAGAGCTTAGAAGAAGTGTGGGAGTGTTTTTGAATTCTGATTTATCCACCGTTTAAGCTAAACGGCGTACGAACGACCGGCCCCAGAAAAGGACATTCGTAAATAGTACGTATAGCCAGTAAATAGGTTTCAGTAAGCCTTACAGCCCAGGGAATGGTTGTCGACTTTGGATTTTAAATTGCCATAGAAACGAGCAAATTAAATTATTTTCATTTGTTTACGCATTGTAAACCATATACAAGACTACAAGAAAAAAACGAAAAAAATATAATTTCCTCATGATACTGCAAGTTGACCGCTATCTGCTTTCATCAATAGTCCTGCAGTGTACACCCCCCCAAAAAAAATTCATCTATACGTACTGTCGAATAAATGAATGTTGTGAATTGGGTCTTTCCATTTTCGTCACAGTCGTAGTAATCTCACTAGGTTGTTGACGTCTGGACAGTAACCGTGTCTTTGGTTTACTAAAACACGAAATTTTGTTTTTGCCCATTGGAGGAGAGAGTCAGTTCGATATGTTCTAAGATTTTCACTCAGGAAAATTACCCGCAGGATAGCAATGGACAAGACACGGGTTTTTTAATCTCGTGAGCTCTTCGGTAATGACAAGAACAGAAAAACGTGTTCCGTAGCTGTCCTGGGAATAATTCTCTAAAAGAAAGTTTCAATCCTCGACAGAAGTTATTGGCACAAGGAAGAAAATACTAAAAGATAGATCTTTCACACATCCTCATGTCTACCACAATGTTGAATGCGTCAGCGAGTGGAGAATAACTTGAGCAAACATTGAATTCGGGGTAAATGGGGGGTTAATTTTCCTGTGTCTGGAAAAATAAAGATTTCTTAAAGAAATACGGTTTTTTTGCTACTTTCTTTGTCCAGGATTGCAACTTTTCCTCACTCTATTGTCGGTGATCATTGAAAATTATTTCTTCTTCCATAATTATACCAATCATAAATAGAATATGTAAAAACCCAAGTACTAAAGAGAAGCTTACCTGTATCTTAATCGTACTGGTCGATACTCCTTCGCTCTAGGATCTTCATAAAGTGACCTCTCCTGGACTCGTTCCCAGTTCTCCGGTACGATATTACTCTTCCAAGTTCCGATTCTTTTAAACACTGAATGATACAAATCGTGTTCCTCGTTTTTACCTAGAATGTCTGGTAATACTACAGGTTTATCTGACACGGGTAATGCAATTCCCTCGGTTTGTCGCCTCGACGTACTTTTGTATATATTTGCTGCAACCCCGTCCATAATATGTTGTGGTATCTCACATAATTTTGGTGCCATCTAAACAATACGAATTTAGACTGCAATGTAACTTCAACTCCAGTGTTGATAACTGCACTAAGATAATGATTTCCGACATACTTACTTTTTCAGACCTTTTTAAAGAGTCGTCTTCCACTTTTAAATTCTTTTGATTACCAAAATAGCCTAATTCCTTCTTCTCTTGCCTCGATTCGCACTTATCTGCGCTTAAATCTTCCTTACAATCCGCTTGACAATCACTTTCGTCTTCTTTTGCGTCTGTGATGTCTGCATTCGCCAATTGCGGCTTACCACGTTCCGCATTTCCGTATTCCACGCCCGTTGGTCCAAAACTCTGCGAGGAATTCTCGAGCTCCAGAAGGCGATGTGGAGAAACGTGGAGTGCGAAATGAGGAAAACAACGCGGAGTCAGCTTATCTTGCGTCCGTAGAACAAAACTCACGTAGTCATGAAATCTCTTTGGCTGAACTTGTTTGCCTCGATACTTAAATTCGCTAGTGTATGCGGTTTCTCTGAACGCGGAATTATCGCACGTCGTGTTCGACTTTGAGGACATCATTTCATAAAGAGCACTGATTGAATGATGTCATATAATTAAATACCAGCGCATGCGTAAGGTAGCTGAGCCTAGGTAGAGCCGCGAACTCGAAAATCTTTCGCGAGGAGAAGTGTTTTAATTTGAACGAAGCTGTACTGTAGTTTGACTTATTAAACGAAAATTCGCCTTTCTGTGCTGTGGCAAAAATTCACTTCCGCCATAGCCGCCATTTTGTATACTTACAAGTTAGCATTTGTCACGGGCAGATAACTGTATTTATTCATTATTAAAGTATTATGTGTATTTACTAAATGCACTACATCGACATTACTACCTCATACCTAAATCATTGCAGCCCAGTGGTCCAGATGAAATGCAAAGAATGGGACTAATGGAATCAAATAAATACATGTAATTTTTACGATGTGACGTCACAGATCTGTTAGGAGATTAGTGTGTGCAAATAGTCGCTGCACAAACCTTCCTATAGTAAATCACTAGTAGTTCCTCTTCTGTAGCAGATCAACAATATTGTCACTGCTACTTATCAGTTAAATCACTCTGGTCTAACCACACCGCTGGAAAATAAACAAAATAAAATAATGTGTTAATGTTTCTGTGGGAAGCTCTTTTCTAGGCAAATAACTCGTGAAGGGATTTCTTTCTCGCTTGTTAATGCTGTCGCTATCAATCCTCGAAAATAAAATTTATCATGATGAAATGGTAATATGGAACATCACTTGACTATCTACACTTCACGAAACAAAATGCTGTTAATCACCTGGGATTGGCATCTGAGAATATTCCTCAGGTTGGCTAAGATGGTCAACATTGGATCGCAGAAATGATCTGGACTCTGAGGATCTGTAGTAACTGGAAAAAAACCAGAAAGAGAAACAGTTTTACATACATTGTAATTATCAACAATGTTACAATGCTGTGAGGTCCAATCTATTATTCAATGAATGTCAAAACAGATCTTACCAGTTAAGACTATCTTTGCTTGACCAAATCTCATACAAGACAAATACATCAGAATCCGTAAAAGCGCGAATCGACAATCTTTAAATTTACCAAAAACTCAACTATTAGTATCTTTGATCAATTTGATCGAATTAGTAAGAAATAAAAGCTTCAATAATCCACATACTCGACACATCCATCAGCAAGACCAGTTGCATTAACGTAAGATCTCAAAGATTTTTTGAAGTCCTCTTGAGTTTCTGAGATGACCACAAATTTACGCCGTACAATAATAACCTAGAGAAAATAATTGTCAGAATTCTTTTGCAAGACCATAACCAGAATTTCAAATTACTGATAAAATCACGGCTAAGAAAGAACAAACTAGTCGTGACAGAACTTAAGCTGAAAGACAAGCGATGCAAGTGCAGTGCTCTGTGAATATATTACCTACCGTTTTGTCATTCTTTGGGTCAATTTCCTCTTCAGCTACCTTGAACTTTACCTGGAATAGAAAAAAAGCAAACAGTTATCTCTAGAAACCCGATGAGTCAATGATTTCTTTTCATGAAGAAAGGGGTACCTTTGATTCCAATTTATTAACCAACTCAGCAAGTCTATCAACTTCTGACGTGAGACGAGATACAGAAGTACCTAAACAACATAAATTACAATTCATTTTCTATAAAAGAGATAGGAAAAAAGTATACCAAAATTTACTGATCAAAATTTTATCACACACCTTCATTGCTTATTTGCTGTTGATAATTTTGAATTTTCTTCTTAATTTTTTTCGTAGTCCCACTACTTTCCTGTCGTACATATGGAGGAACAGTTCTAGAGACAAAAAACATTATTAAGCTTGCGACAGTTTTGGAAAACAATAAGTAACAGGATGAGCTAAATTTTTCTGGAAAAACTTGTGCGAGTTGAACATCAACATACCGTTTACTATGTTCATCCTCTTCAATTTTTTCCAAAGCTGTATCAACATGATACTGAAGTGAACTTATTTGATTGACAACCTATTAAAAGGAAACATCTAAATATACTTGACTTATGATAGTATTCACAGTATTCTTGTAATGTATAGACAGCATATGTACCTCTTGCATTAAAAATCTTGTCGTGGACTTGGCAAAAAAACTTGATGTAGGGTAATTCTGACAATCACAAAGAAAAGTTGTATTGTGCACATCTATATGCTTGGAGGAAAAGATTGTATATTCAAACTCTACTACACCTTAGAAGTTTGTAATAAAGCCTCATGCACTGCTGAATTCATTTTTTCTAGCCCAGAAAAGATTGACGAAAATGGTCCCAAATGCTCCTGAAAATAGTCTAAGAAATACACAAAACTCTTTGATATGAGTTTTAGGCAACAAATTGTATTAAATATTATCTTTCTTAAAAATTCTCATACCACAAAGCTCCTGTGTATCAATATTTCTATATTAAAGAAAAGCAAATTGTAGATAAACAAATGTCCTGAAAGAGTACGAAAAATACTATCAAATCTTACGCAGTATTGTGCGTGTCGATTTCATCGAAGAGTTTCTCTAAATCTGCTTCAGACAATATACCATCATAGAAAAATGTCTTGAATTCCATCATCGATATTGCACCATCATCTGCAACGAAACAGACAGGAAGGTTTTAAAACAGCAGGCATAGCGTTTATTTCACAGCTGCACATGAACGCCAGATCACGGGCCTTAACACAGACCTTCCAACTCTCACGCATTTTGCATGAGACGCACGCCTTTCAAATATTCTCACGCTCACACGCATAGACATTGTTTTCTCACGCAAAAGCGAAAAAATAGGAAGCGATTTAACGTTTTCTTTTAGCGTTCTTTAGTTTTGTTTTAACGCTTAAAGGCCATTCTCCACTACGACCGTTTTGGCCGCGCGGGCGGAGAGCACAGTTTTGAACATATTCTGTTGGTGATTACCCGCTTTTGATCTCGCGTACACGCGGAGAAAATTTAATTAATTTTAACTTTCCTGGCGTGTACGCCCAACAGACAACAACAGAGCACGTTTAAAACTGTACGCACCGCCCGCGCGGCCAATACGGCCCTAGTGGAAACTATCCTTAATAGACTGTGCTAACATGTTCAAATTTTAGCGTACGGCTTATACTTCATTTTATATCATGCATAACATCAATACTTCATTTTACCACGAACGCAATTTCGGCTTTGGAAAAGAAGCTCCTTGGTTCGATTCTGCCAAACAACACTTCCACTTTTCAATAAAATAAACTATTTTTTTTCCCTGTCGATTGAAACTATCTACAACCTTCAAACGGAACAAAATAATGATTTTAGATAAAATATGGTTCGAAAAAGTTTTTTCCAACCCTTGAAACCGAATTTAAAAATTTTTTAATCTACGCATGCGCGATGCGCGCATTTGCACCACTACAATTACACGTGCACTCAATAACGTACATATATCTCCTGGGTCAACAAGTCAGAATTAGAGAGTTGGCTGCTAATCACGAGTCTTGGAAGAAGGTCAAGTGAATCTGCAACTAGTTG
>JAODVQ020041822.1:0-19672 GCA_025400075.2 Phenganax stokvisi
CGGCGACAGCATCGAGAGCGGCGTTGCCCTCTTCCATAATCGTGGCGATGACTTCCTCCACGCTCGCTTCGCCCAGGCGCAGCAGGTTCGCCTCACGGTCCAGTATTTGACTGACCTCGGCCGATGCCAGCGACGAATATGGATGCCCCGTCGTGGCGTAGTCGAACATCGCCTCCAGGAAGTAACGTCCGTTCGGCGGGGCCGGGTCGGACGTCAACCAGGCTTCCAAGCCTTCCGGGCGCGCCGGTGAACCGCGTCCCGACAGGCTCCACATGAAGATCATGCCCTCGACTGACAGATATTCCCGCAGATAGCGCCAAGCCACATCCGGCTTGTCACTCGTCGGCGTGATGCCATAGCCACTGCCGAAGGACGTGGTGGCGCGAGTGCCGTCAGCGCCCATCGGCGCAGGCGCGACATCCCAATTGAAAGGCGCCTGGGCCCGCATGCTGGGCGTATCCCAGGTCGCCATGTGGGACATGGCGGCCGCTCCCGCCCGGAAAGGATGCTGGTTGGGGAAAGATTCGGCTTCGGTGCCGCTGGGCGCGACGCGGTCTTCATGAATCAGACCATTCCAGAAGTTCATCGCTGCCCGCGCTTCCGCCGTATCCAGGGTCATCGCGGTTTCGTCATCGTTCATATTGGTGGCGCCCCAAGCCCCCAGGAAGAAGCCATTGGCGCTGTTGCCCAGGCTGAAGCGCCCGTCCCAGCCATAGATGCCCATATCGGCATCGGTCAACTCGGCGGCGGCCGCGGCCAGGTCTTCCATGGTCCAGTCGGCGTTCGGATAATCCATGCCCGCCGCGTCAAACATGTCGACGTTGTAACCGAGGATGATGGGACCATGATCGTATGGCAGCGCATGGATCCGCCCATTCACGCGATACAGGCGAACCGATTCTTCCCACATGCCATCGACATTGAATTCTTCGTCAGCCACGACAATGTCATGGATGTCGATGATGATGCCCTCATGCGCCCAGGGCGTGGCGCGGCTGCCGTGAACGTAGATGATGTCGGGCAAAGTGCCGGCGGCCGCCCAGGCCGGCACCACATTATTGTGATCCGCCCAGGTGTTGTAGGTGATATTGATCGAAATATCCGGATGCCGCTCCATGAAGCCTTCATCGTACTCGGCCTGGCGCGGACGGAAAGCCGCTTCCCAGTGCCGGCCGAAAGTCAACTCGACCGAATCCTGGGCGCTGGCGATATTGCGCAGCGGACCAAGCCCCGCGAGGGCAACGCCGGAACTGCTGGCAGCCGCGAGCTTCAAGAAAGCGCGGCGCGAAAGTTTTTGATCACTCATTTTCATTCCTTTCTGTGAATGCACACTCGTCTCATTTACTGGCTCTTCCAACGACAATGTTCCTCGGGCACCTCCAATGGCTCTGCCAGCATACACGCTGAACAAAATCAATCGAAAGAGAAATAGTTAGCATGATGGTAATCGAAGTAAGCTGATTTGTCAAAAATTGCCCCGTACCGGTAGTGGCGAATAGCGCGGATGCTCCGTGCTTGACGAATACAAGACAGGTCTTCTGCCGCAGAGGGCACAGGGGACGCAGAGTTTTCTTGCTTGCCTGGCGTGGTATTCATGTCCTCGGAACTCACCACATTTATCGATAATCCATTCTCGATAGACGTAAAACTTTTTTCTCTCATTAGGCAGTATTTTGTGAGAATTCGCCGCTGCGGCTGGCGGCAACTCGGGAGCTAGCAGCAGCTTTGCCAGATTGATATGCCGCGGAAAATGTTTTTGGCAATTGGCAATCCGACGCAAGATGCGATTCGATTGCTACAGCGCGTGATGAAAGAACAAATGCGCGAGGTACAGGGCAATCGCTTCAAACTATTTTTTACCACAGAGAACGCAGAGATTTTTCTATGTCAAGCGATTGCCCTGGCTACTTGCCTGCATTCCCGTCTGTGGTATGCTTGCGTAATTGTGTTTGATCCATTGCTTCCCTCCAGCGCCTGACCAGCATGCCGAAACCGAGAGTGATCAATCAGCCAAGGACACAGCAAGCGTTGTGGCGCGGCATCAGTACGCTGGTGAACGCCACCGCGCCGACGCTGGGTCCGCTGCCGCGGCGCTCGATCGCGGAGAACCTGAACAAGCTGGAATTGCTGGATGACGGCGGCTTGATCGCCCGCCGCATTATCGCCTTGCCCGAGCAAGAAGACGATGTCGGGGCGATGCTGCTGCGGCAGGTCGTCTGGAAAATACGCCAGCATATCGGCGATGGCGCCGTCACGGCCGCGCTGCTCTATCAGAAGATCTACAGCGAAGGCGCCCGCTTCATCGCGGCCGGCGCTGACCCGATGCGCTTGCGCGCTCGACTGCTGGCGCTTTTGCCCGCCCTCCGTCAGCGTCTGACCGCCGATGCGCGTCACTTGCGCGCCGAATCAGAATTGCAGAAGCTGGCTTTCTCCATCTGTTACGACGAAGAAATGGCGGCGATCCTGGGCGAAGCGCTGCATACGCTGGGGCAATACGGGCAGGTGGATATCCGCGAAGGGCATGGGCGCGGCATGGCCTACAACTTCGTCGAAGGCAGCTATTGGCCCGGCGGCGCGGAATCCAAAGAGATGCTGCGCGGCGGGCATCGTCTGGTGGCCGAGCTGCACGACGCCGCTATCCTGGTGACCGATATGGAAATCGAGGAGCCGGGCGAGCTCGTGCCCCTTATGCAATTGGCGCTGCGCTCCGGCATCAAACAGCTCTTGCTCATCGTCGCCTCCATCTCTGACAAAGGCCTGGCAGTCGCGCTGGACAAACGCCTCAGTGAACGGATCCGCACGGTCATCGTCAAGCTGGACGGCTACCACCCGGGCGAACTGAGCCTGGCGCAGGAGGACATCGCCCTCTTGACCGGCGGACGACCCGTCCTGCAAAAAGCCGGCGAAACGCTGGCGGCGGTCGCGGAGCGCGACTTCGGCTGGGCGCGCTGGCTCTGGGCCGATGACAAGAATTTCGGCATCGCCAGCGGCAAGGGCGACCCCGCATTGATCCGCGAGACTGTTCGCCGCTTGCGCACAGCTTATGCCGAGACCGAGGACGACGATACGCGGGCGCGCATTTTAAGTCGCCTGGGGGCGCTCAACGGCGGGCTGGCCACGGTTTACGTCGGCGGCATCGCCAAGGACGAAATTCGGGGTCGGAAAGAACTGGCGGAACGCGCCATACGCGCCTTGCGGGGCGCTGCCTCTGGCGGCGTACTCCCCGGTGGCGGGACGGCGCTTTTGCGCTGCAAGGACTGGCTGCTCGCTGACCTGGACTCGCAGGACGAGCTGGAAAGCCGCGCTGCTCGTCTGATCTTGGCGGCGGCGGTCGAAGCGCCGATACGTCAATTGCTGGCGAACGCCGGCTATGATCCCAGCGAAGTCCTGGCACAACTCGCGGTGCGCGCGGACGGCTGCGGCTTTGATGTGATGAAGGGCGAGATCCTTGATATGACGGAGGCTGGCATCGTCGATGTGGCGCAAGTGCAAGTCGAAGCCCTGCAGCGGGCTGTTTCCAGCGCGGCGCTGGCGCTGACCATCGAGGTGTTGGTCCTGCACCGCGAACCCGAAACCTGTACCGAGCCTTAGAATGCTTTCATCACGGAACCAAGCGCAAGTAAGTCATGGAAAGCTTTGCCATAAGAATGAAATCACCGAAATAATCGAAACTGTGCAGGGGCGAGCCAACGTTCGCCCACAAATGACATAGTGTAACAACCATAATTTGCATGGCTTACCTGCGCCTGATGAGTGTTGCTTTTGAGAAGTCGCGGAGCGTAAGCAGCCGCTGACGCCAGCAGTCGATACGGAGAGGCAGATGACATCGATTGACCTGATGCAAAGAACGCATGCTTTGGCCGCGGCTGGCGAGACGCTTTACGCCGCGCGGCAGACGGGCCTTTACCAGATCGACGTGGCTGGCGCTGCGCACCGGCTTGCTCTGCGCGGGCTGCCGGACGACGAGCTGCCGATTATGGCTCTGGCATGCGACAATTCGGCTGACCTCTTGCTCGCCGGCGTCCACGGCGGCGTCCTCCGCTCGGACGATGGCGGGGGCAACTGGCAAGCTGCTCTCTTTCGCGCGCCGCCCCCGCTGGTGACTTGCCTGGCGCTTCTGCCGGATAGCGAGGCGAACACCGTCTTGGCGGGCACATACGAAGATGGCGTCTTCCGCTCGGAGGACAGTGGCCAGACCTGGCGCGCCCACAATCACGGCCTCTTCGACCATAGCGTCAACTGCCTGGCGCTCGCGCCGGCTGCGGGCGCCGAGTCGATCGTCTGCGCCGGCGTGAGCAGCGGCATCTACCGCAGCGTGAACGGCGGCAAACTCTGGCAGGACCTGACCATGCCCGCTGGCGATGAGATGGTCTTGAGCCTGGCGCTGTCGCCGGATGGCGCGGCCATCTACGCCGGGACTGAGTCGCATGGCTTGCTCCGCTCCATCGACGGCGGCGCGACCTGGGCGCCGCTGCTGCGCGCCGAAGGGGCGGTCAACGCGCTTGCCCTGGGCGCCGACGCGACGGTGATGGCCCAGGTGGATGATGCGGTACTGCGGTCAAGCGATGACGGCGCCACCTGGTCCGAGATCGCAGCCGAGGGCGTCGATTGCCTGCTGCTGGATGCGGATGGTTCTCAACTGATCCTGGCGCTGTCTAATGGAGGCTTTCGGCGGAAGGCGCTGTGACGGCTGGCGAACTCCCCACTGCCGACAGAAGTAAATCCATGTAATTCTACCACCTAGCACACCGAGTATTCAGAGGCAGAGGGGACTATCATCAATTGATGCGAATCCCGCCAAACATGCGCGTTGTAGGGGCGCCCGCCTGAAGAGTTTACGTCAGGCGCAGTTGCATGACTTGCTTGGATTTCTGAGACATCGAGGCAGGAAAGCGCGGCGACAAATACGAATAGCGGAAGTTGATAGAGAGGATAAATGAGATGACATTTGAACCGACGCTGGAATCTGTGCGACAGCATATCGTGCCGGCCTGGTACGAGGAGGCGAAGCTGGGCATCTTTATCCATTGGGGTTTGTATTCGGTGCCGGCTTGGGCGCCGCATGGCGGCGACATCGGCGAGGTCTTTCAAAGCGGCGATACGAGTCAGTGGTTCCGCAACAATTCTTACGCCGAATGGTATGCCAATACCCTGAAGTTTGAAGACAGCCCGACGCGGGAATGGCATAACCGGCATTACGGCGCCGGCTTCCACTACGATGACTTCGTCCCCGGTTTTAACTCCGCCCTCAAGCGCTGGAACCCGGACGAGATGGCGGCGCTCTTCGCCGAGGTCAACGCGCGCTACATCGTCTTGACCACCAAGCATCATGATGGCTTTATCCTGTGGCCCAGCGAGCATCCCTGCCCAACAAAGCCGGGCTATCATACGCAGCGCGATGTCGTCGGCGAGCTGACGGCGGCTGTGCGGAACCGCGGCCTGCGCATGGGGCTCTATTATTCGGGCGGTCTGGATTGGGCTTTCAACGAAGCGCGGATTCAAGACATCCCCGATGTCTGGGGCACGATCGTGCAGACGCCCGAATTCGTCGAGTATTCAGTGGCGCACTGGCGCGAGCTGATCGACCGCTATCGGCCAGCGCTGATGTGGAACGACATCGGTTATCCGGCCGCGGCCGACCTGGGCGAGCTCTTCGCCTATTATTACAACAGCGTGCCCGAAGGCGTCATCAACGACCGCTTCACGCAATCCCGCGATCGGACGCCGAAAATAGGCGAGCCGCTGGGGCCGCCGCGCGGACCGCATTACGACTTCCTGACGCCGGAGTACGCGCAGTTTGATGAGATTCAGGCGGGGAAATGGGAGAGCTGCCGCGGCATCGGCCACAGCTTCGGCTACAACCGCAACGAAGGCGATGAGCAGTTGCTGGCCGAAGACGAGTTGATCCACATGTTCGTCGATATTGTCAGCAAGAATGGCAACTTGCTGCTCAACGTGGGACCGATGGCGGACGGCACAATTCCGGCTAATCAAGCGGAGCGCTTGCGCGGCCTGGGGCGCTGGCTGGATGTCAACGGGGCGGCGATATTTGATACCCGCCCCTGGCGGCGAGCGGAAGGCAAGACGAGCGCTGGCGTCGATATCCGCTTCACGGAGATAGACGAGGCGCTATTTGCGATCATGCTGGGGACGCCGGTCGAGAGCGAGATTAGGATCGAGGGAGTGGAAGCGCCGGCCGGGGCGGCAATTCGTCTGCTGGGCTGGGACGGCGACTTAAGCTGGCGGCAGGATGGCTCGGACTTGCGGATCGAGTTGCCGGGGAACCTGCCGGAATCGCCGGCGCATTCCTTGGCGATTGGATGGCTGGAGTAGTGTGGAGCCGCCACCGGATTTTTCACCGCGGCCGCTCGCGCAAAGAACGAGCCCATAAAATGAGAATAGGAATAGACGATCGGCTGACGAAGCCTTCTCATCCTTGGAAGAATGGGCAAGTTGAACGGATGCATCGGACCCTGAAAGAGCAGCCCGTGTATCACTACCACTACCAGGCGCGCGAACAACTGCGCCAGCATCTTGAATCCTTCCTCCAAGCCTACAATTTTGCCAAGCGGCTGAAGACGCTGAAGGGGCGAAGTCCCTACGAGTATATCTGTGACCGCTGCCCGGAAAACTTTCATACAGAGCCGAGCCATCTCACTAGGGGACTATACACTTAGTATCGGCGTCGCCCGTTGTCAACATAGCCTAAACATCCCCGTGTCATACTGAACGCGCTCAATCCAACCCCACCTCCTTACCCTCCCCGAAGCATCAAGGGAGGGGGAACCGATTCGTTTTCAAGCGCTGTGATATACTGGCGAAACTGGCTTTGGCTAAAAAGAAGCGCCATGAAAAACCGGCTCTACTACGGCGACAACCTGGAGATATTGCGCAACCGGGAATACTTCCCGGATGAATGCGTCGACCTCATCTACCTCGACCCGCCCTTCAACAGCAACCGCAATTACAACGTGCTCTTCAAATCGGAGAGCGGCGCCGACAGCGAAGCGCAGATCACGGCTTTCGAAGACACCTGGCATTGGGGCGAGACAGCCGAAGCGACTTACGACGACATCATCGTCAACGCGCCGCACAAGGTCGCCACCGCCATCGAAGCGCTGATGAACCTCATTGAGCGCAACCAGATGATGGCCTACCTGGTGATGATGACCGCGCGGCTGGTGGAACTGCACCGAGTCTTGAAGCCGACCGGCAGCTTGTATCTGCATTGCGATCCGACCGCGAGTCATTATTTGAAGATTGTGCTTGATGCTGTGTTCGGTCCAATAAGCTTTAGGAATGAGGTCATCTGGAAACGAACGACCGCACATGATCTTGGCGCAAAGCAGTGGCCTGCCGTACACGATGTAATTCTGATGTACAGCAAAAGTGATGAGTGGCGATGGCATGCGACATTCGCCGATTTCGAAGAGGAACAGATCGCTAAGGGTTTTCCGCATCAAGACGAAAGGGGAGCTTATACTACGCGTGACATGACGGGCGGCAAAGCAGGTGGCGCAAAGGCATATCAAGCGTGGCGTGGAAAACTGCCAAGTGGCGGCCGTGCTTGGGCATTGCCGAGCCACAAACGCTTTCCAGAGTGGTTAAGAGAACTGTTGCCGAAGGAAGAAGAATGGAAGCAACTCAGCATTCATACAAAAATGGATTTGTTGGACAGCCTGCAAATAATACATTGGCCGAACAAAGAAAATGGAATGCCGAGAATAAAGTATTACCTGAAAGACAGGCCTGGCGTACTCGTCGGCGACACTTGGGCAGACGTCAATCCCATAAGCGCCCACGCCAAAGAACGCCTCGGCTACCCCACCCAAAAGCCCGAAGCCCTGCTCGAGCGCATTATCCGCGCCTCGTCGAACAAAGGCGATGTCGTGCTTGATCCTTTCTGTGGCTGCGGCACGGCTATCGCGGCGGCGCACAAGCTGGGGCGGGGCTGGATCGGCATCGACGTCACGCATCTGTCCATCGCCCTGCAAAAGTACCGCCTGCAAGATATGTTCGAGCTGGTCTCGGGGGCGGATTACGAGGTCATCGGCGAGCCGGCCACGGTGGACGGGGCGCGGGAACTGGCGCGGGATTCCGCCAACGAAGGGCGCTATCAATTCGAGTGGTGGGCGCTGTCGCTGGTGCGGGCGAAACCTGCCGGCGGGTCGGCGGGGTCGCGCAAAGGCAAGAAGGGCGCGGACGCGGGCATCGACGGGGTCATCAACTTTTTCGATGAAGACGAGAAGGGCAAGAAGAAGCCGCAGAAGGCGGTCGTGCAGGTCAAGTCGGGCAAGGTCGGCGCGGGGCAGATCCGCGACTTGAAAGGCACGGTCGAGCGCGAGGGGGCGGCCATCGGCGTCTTCATCACGCTGGAGAATCCGACTCAGGCGATGGTGAAGGAAGCGCTGGCGGCGGGCTGGTATGAGTCGCCGGCTTGGGGGAAGAAGTATCGGCGGACGCAGATCTTGACGATTGGGGATTTGTTCGAGGGCGCGGGGATTGATATGCCGCCGCAGTATGGCAGTCATCAGCGGGCGAGCCGGTGGAAGCGGGCGGGTGTGAGTGAGGATGGGGAGAGTCAGCGGGATTTGATTTGAGGGGGTTACGATGTGATGTCAGTCGATGCCGGCGTCCTCCAAGGCATTCAGAATTCTGTATGCTGGTATATCTCCGAATTTTGATCTGGTGTCAATCATTATTAATAGTATTACGTTGTCATCAGAGTAGTATACGACGCGGAAGCCGCCACTCTTCCCAGTCTTGGCCGACCTGTTGCGCATTCTCGCCCAACGAACTGAGCGTCCTGCGACGCCTCGAAACGGTCTGCCTGGACGTTGACCTTGTTCAAGTTCGTCGAGGAATGCCTCAATGTCATCAAATATCAAACGGTGCGTGCGCGAAAGTCTTTTGACTTGGCGGGCGAATTCATCCGACCGTAGTATTTGCATCTATGCTTGAATCCTGCGAGCGGCGCATTTCATCTAGCCATTGTCTCGCTGGCTGCGTGTGGCCTTCTCGATATTGTGTTATTCCTCGGCGGAAGCTCTCGACAAAGGCGTCGTCTTCCGAGTACCGGAACGCGCTATTCTCTCTGTATTCCGGAAACTCGAAATATATCGACCGAACCAACTCGTCAAAGGACATTTCGATAGCCCACGCTACGGTCTTCCTAATGTAGTTCAATATGTGCTCTGGGATGTCTAATGCTTCAATTACGTGACGATCAACTATTGCATATTTCCTCTTTGAATGTTGAGCATGCCAACGGATTTCAATCTGCCCCCAATAATCGAGCAGGTCGGCATCCGCATAGATGATGGCTGAAAAGGGACCATAGCGATACTTGTCAAACTCATAATAATCTTCGGGCAACTCGCCCTCAAATTCTTGCGCCACCAAGAATGCGACCTTTTGCAGATGCACAGGCTCCAACGGCTTACCGTCAGCAGAGGCAATAATCGCCAACAATATGTCTGATCTGTTCACGGTGTTCATGTCATTTATTCAACTGCAATCTACACTTTAGAAGTTTCTCCGGCTCACACCTATTCTAATGAATCTGCAAGAGATTTAGCAAAAGAATACCTCAACTAATATCGCTAGCGATATTAGTTGGAAACCTAATTGTAGTCAAGTGCTGTTTGGCATTGGCATCGCCACCAATTACCTTGAAATGACTGAATGCTTTCGCGAAACCTTCTATTATCAATCCAACCCCGTCCGCGCGCCAGCAACACCGACTTCAACGCCTCCCGATCCCGCGCGAGCAGACCTTTTGCCATTGCGTGTGCCGTATGGTATGCTCATTCTGACTCAGCGAAACTCTGCTACTTGAAGCATGAGAGGAGCGCCTCGCATGACCAGGCCCAAGCCATCGCTGGCCGCGCCCGCGCCAGACCAGCACGACGAAACTGTTCTTGAAGAACTCACAGACGCCCAAAAGGAATTCATGGAAGACTTGCGCGTCAGCCTGATACAAATGAAGAATGGCGATGTGATGCCCGCCCTCGAGGCACTACGCGAGATTGAGCGTGAGATCGAACTGGAAGAAAATGAAAGTCGTCCTGACACCCAAGTTTCGATCGACAGTTAAGAAGTTACGACGCCGCTATCGCAATATCACGCGCGATTTCACGGGCCTAATTTATGATTTGCGGGATGGCCATAAGCCCGGCGACAGACTTCAGGATGTAGGCGGGGCGGAAGTCTATAAGGTGAGACTCCAAAATACCTCCGCCCGTCTAGGCAAGCGCGATGGCTTTCGAGTGGTTTACCATGTTGGCGAGATGGCGATCACCTTGCTCGTCATTTGCCAAAAGCCCCGTTGCGCCGATGTCCAGCCCGTCCGAATCCGTCAACTGATGAACGAGCTAAATTTGAGTTAGTCAGCTTTTTTCTGTGCCCTCTGTGGTGAAAGAAAAGGACGAGCCACTGGCTCGCCCCTACAGCCTGCTTAGTCCAACCCCGTCCGCGCGCCAGCGAAGACAGACTTCACGCTCTCGCGATCCCGCGCGAAGAGCAAGCCAGCGCTGACTTCGAAAGCCAACTCGTCCGGCAGGGACGTCACCTCGAAGGGGCGGCTCGGCGCTTCTCGATCCAGCCGGTTCAAGGCGAAGCGCTCCCACTGCGCCAGTTCATCCAAAACCGCCTTGGTAGGCGAAGTCTCCCCCTGACTCGTCGGGGGGAGATTTAGAGGGGGGTGGTTTTCCCCGCCCACCGCCACATCGCCCCAAGCCACCGGCGGCAGTTGAAAATAGCGCTCGCGCATCTCGTTGATGCTCAGCAGCGGGTAAGCTGTCCGAATCTCGGCCAGGCGCGCTTGGGTATCGGTCGGGCGGATGTCATCGAACTCGGCGATGAGGTCGCCGGGGTAGAAGGGCAGCAGTTCGGCGCTGATCTTCTGCGCCAGTCGGACGAGCTTGGGCCAGAGGGCGCGCTCGATGAATTGGCGCTCGGCGACTTTGGCGTTGGCTTCGGTGGCGTTCTCGCTGATCAAGCCGACCGGGATGCCGAAGATATTGAGGATTTCGTCGCGCTGGGCTTGCCGCCCTTGCAGGAAATCGAGGTCGGTATGGCTCAAGCCGATATGCTGCCATTCGATGTTGCCGCCGCGCAGGAAAGCGGTCCGGCGGGAGGCGCCGCCGTAATGCTGGCGCCATTCGCGTTTGACGCGCTCGAAGTCGGTATCGCTGATGAAGTCCTTGATGCTGACGATGCCGGCCGGTACGCCGTTGTCCTGGCCGAAGGTGTTGCGATTCCAGTCGGCCATGTGGCGGTCGCTGAGGATGGCGCAGCGGGCGGCGGATATGGGCGAGAGGCCGTAGAAATCGTTGCCGGGGTGCCAGCGGCGGAAGTGCAGGACTTCGATGGCGTCCAGCGGGATGTGCTGGCCGTCGATCTCGTAGATGTAGCCGGCCACCACGCGCTGGGCATCGGGCGCGATCGCGACGCGGTCGGGGCGCAGGACCCAGATCTCGCGCGGGACTCCGCCGCCGTCGCCGGCCAAGAACCAGTAGGCGTTGCCCTGCAGCTCCAGCGAGCCGATGGTCTGCTCGAGCAGTTCGAAGCCGCTGGTCAGCGGATTGGGCTGGCTCAGCAATTTCTCGAGCGGGTGGTTGTTGATGCCGATACGGCGTTCGCCCTCCAGCCGGAAGACGCGCAGCGGGACGAGGGCGGCCGCTTCGGCGATGCGGTTGATGGCGATGTAGACCCAGGGCGATTGTTCATAGACGCGGCCCGAGTTCAAGTCGATGGGCGGACCGAGCTGGTAGCGGTTGTGCGCCGCGACCGCTTCGATGTGTGGCGCTTGTTCCCGCAGGCGCGCTCGGCGGATGTTGAAAAGATTGCTGAGCCAGTTGAACATGGTTTGCTCCTCCAATGCGATTTAGGCGCGAGCTATCATAGCTCCGCTCTCTAGTGTAGCACAGATGTTCTGATTATGAGAAAATCGAACGGATTTCTTACTGAGTCTGAGCGGCGCTGAATAAGCTCAGCAGCCGAAGTTCAAGGCGCGCACGATATCGACGAGGACGGGCACATCGCACCAGAGGTTGAGCACATCAATAATGGTCAAGGCGAAACAGAAGAAGCAGACGAAGACCCCGGCCGCGAAGCCGACGCCTGCCGCTATCAGCCACCGGAGCCGACCGCGGCGGACTTTGCGCGCGACAAAGGGTTCGTAATCGTGACCGACGGGAGGCGACGAGGGTGGAGGCGTCTTACGCTTCTTCATGTTGCAAGTCCTGTGGACAGTGGCATGCAGGAGCGTGGACAATCTCTGCAAACAAGGGGTTGGCGCTGCGCTTCACGGCGTCGGCTCAGCAGCCGAAGTTCAAGGCGCGCACGATATCGACGAGGACGGGCACATCGCACCAGAGGTTGAGCACATCAATAATGGTCAAGGCGATGCCGATGAAACAGATGAAAGCCAGCACGAAGAAGACGAAGCAGCCCAGGATCAGCCAGGGCGAGGTCCCGCCGCTTTCTTCGCGGACGGCGTAGGGATCGTAATCGTAACCAGGCGGGTATTGCTGCGGCGGCGGATAGCCAGGCGCCTGCGGATAGTAGCCGGGCTGCTGCTGTGGCGCGGGCGTCTGTTCGGCATAAGGCGAGTAAGCCGGCTGCTGCGCGTAGGGGTCGGATGGCGCAGGACTTGGCGGACCGCCTTGCAGCCCGTAATCGCTGGGCGGCGGACTGTAACTGGGCGGGGGCGGGGGCGTTTCCGCGGGCGGGAGCGGCGGCGGCGTTGGCGCGGGCGGTTCGGGCGTGGCTGCTTGAGCGCCGTGGTAAAGCTCGAGGGCGAGCGTGACGGTTTCGCCCAAGCCGATCATGTCGCCGTTTTGCAGCGGCGTCACGCCGGAGACGCGCTTGCCGTTGACGAAGGTGCCGTTGGTGGAGCCGAGGTCTTCGATGGTCATGGTGTCGCCGGAGCGCATCAGGCGCAGATGATGGCGGCTGGTTTCGCGATCATTGATGACGATATCGTTGGTGATGTCGCGCCCGAGCGTGGTGACTTCGTTGTTGATTTCGAAAGCTTGATTGGGCTGCGGGCCGCGGCGCACCATCAGGCGGAAGTTGTCAGTTTGCTCCATCATGCCCTCCTCGGTGGGCGAGTCTCCTCGCCTGGCGTTAGCCCTGCCCGTTCGCTCTTCGGTGGCTGTTAGCGTTCAGGCATAACAGGGTCGCCCGCATGGCGCCGGCTTGAGGCGCAGATACCGATAGCTCATACAGGATTACCTTCGCATTATACCGCTTTTTGGCAAATTTCAAGCACTTGCCCTGCCCTATCGTTCAGGCGCGCTTGATGTTCCAGCGGGCAGCCACAAGTCCAGGAAAGCCGCGCCATCGATCCAGCGCCCGCCCGCCGCAAACTCCCAATGCAGGTGCGGTCCGCTGCTGCGGCCGGTGTTGCCGCTGCTGCCGATGACTTGCCCGGCGGCGACATGCTGCCCGGCGGTCACGTGAAGTTCGGAGAAGTGGGCATAGCCCGAGTAGAAGCCGAGGCCATGATCGATCAGGGCGTAATTGCCGCGGATTTCCAGGCGATCGGCGAAGACCACCCGGCCCGCCGCCAGCGCGCGGATTGGACTGCCGACCGGCGCTGCCTGGTCCCAGCCGGTATGCCGGGTCTGGCGCGCGCCGTTCAAGACGCGGAAGCTGCCGAAGGGCGAGGTCAGCGGGCTATCCAGCGGCAGCTCAAAGCCGGCCGCGTCCCAGAGCGGCTCGGATGACGCCTCGGCTGTGAGCGCCGCCAGCATATCCAGTTCGGCTGTTTCAACGGCGGCGTCGGTCAAGTAGGCGCGGTCGGCAGGCAGGTCGAATTCTTGCAGGATATAGCCGGCCGATTCTACGGACAGGTCTTGGCTGAAGCGCAGCGTATCCCCGCCCCTCTGGACGGCGACCGTTAGCTCATAATTGCGGGGCGGCGCATCCATGTCGACAGCGATCAGGGCGTACCAGTCTTCACCAGCGCCGAGCGAGAAGAAAGAGCCCTCCGCGCCGCGGAAGCGGAACTGCGCGCCGCTGATGTCCGCGCCGGTTAATCCGATGAGACCGCTGCCGCCTTGCGTCAGAGACGCGAAGTAGATGCCGAGGGTAAGGCCTGAACTGTATTGAACGCGGGATGGCAGCGGACGCGGCGCCGGTTGAAATGCCGCCGGCAACGCGCTTTGCGCGGCGCTGCCCAGGGCGAGGGCGCTGATAAGGAAAAGAAGAAAGAAGCGGATTTTCAACATGTAGCGCAGACGTCAGAATTAGGGCTGAAGGAGGCGATTCAGAATAGCTATTTTAGCACTTGAGGGTCTAAGCTGCGAGACATGCGGCGGAGGTTGCTGTTACAAGGCTTGTCCGCTACTGCAAATTATACGCAACATTAGCTGAAATAATACTGAAACAATACAATATAAAATTGTTGATCCTTGCGAAACTCGGCAAATTACTATGAAATCCGCAAAACTTAGCTCCCCTTCCCTGATGTATCGGATGCTCGCCAGGAGCGCTGTGTCTACGCGCGCGTCCGACCGCGGTTCGTCGAGACAGGCGCACAGATCGCGTTTGACCTGAGCCAGGGTATTCATTTGTTAATCCCCCGCCCCGCTTGGTGATATTCACATCTTCATTCCAGCTTCGCCAAGCGCTTTTTCGCCCGCTCCTTACGCGCGCGCTTGTTCCGCCGGCCCAGATGCTCATGCATCTCCAGCAGATAGGCGAGCGTCCGCGCCGCTTCCTCCTCGCCGACGCGCAGCAGGTCCGGACAACGCGCCCGCCGCTGAGCCGTCACTTCGTAAATCGCGAGCGCCGCCGATACCGAGACGTTCATGCTCTGCGCGATGCCCGCCATCGGGATCGTCACCAATATGTCCGCCAGGGAAATCGCCTTCGCCGACAACCCGGTCTTCTCGTTGCCGAAGAGCATCGCCAGCTTCGGAGCGCAGAGATCCGCTTCATGGATCGGCTCAGCCGCCGGGTCAATCACGGTCGCCGCCAGTTGCCAGCCCTCGCTCTTCAGGGCGCGGAGCGCGACCCCCGTATCATGATGGATGCGGTAATCAAGCCACTTGTTGGTGGCGGTGGAGCTGTTCTTGCCGACTTCTTTGGGGTCGAAGGCCGGCTGCTGATCGAAGATGACATTGATCTGCTGAATGCCGAAGGCGTCGCAACTGCGGGCGATGGCGCCCAGGTTGTGCGGGTCGAAGAGATCTTCGATCACGACGGTCAGGCCGGATTGTCGCCCCGCGGCGACCCGCCTTAATTTGCTGAGTCGAGAATCGGTGGGCATGTGCAGAGCATAAATTTGCGGCATTTAAGTTCAAGCAAAGAGCACACTCAAGCCTAGCTCGAAGCCGAGCAAGACGCCTTCGCCAGTCAGCGTGTCTGACCGCTCCAAAAGGCTACTCACGAAGCTCCCATCTTGAGCCATGCGCCAAACTTCAGCGCGCTGAGTGGCTGGAATCACAATCCAAACTAATGTCGTGCCGTGCTGCAGGTATGTCTGAGCCTTTTCTCGCAATTCTTGATGTGTGTTGCTTGGCGACCGGATTTCGACCGCAAGGTCCGGCATAGCGGGAATCCACTTATCCGGAAAAGGATGGGGCGCTGTTTCGTTGCTTATAAACGCCACATCTGGCGACAGCATGGTATAGCGATCATCTTCAGAAAAGTAGCCGGTCTCGGTTGTCACATGTCCCAGCTGGCGCTCTTCAACATAAACGTAAAGGTAATGTCCCAACCGGATTACGAGCTTTCCATGGCGTCCGCCTGGATTTGTCATCTCAATGATCACCCCATCAATCAGCTCATAGTCTTTGTCCCTGTGTTCGTCCTGCAAGCCCAGTTCCCACAAGTCATCCACATCATTGAGCCGCTGCCTGATTTCCATCGCCCTCTGGCCTTTCACCTTCCCCAATCGGAGCATAACATAGTTTGAACCGATTGTCCCCAAAACCAGCCTCTGCCCAATTCGCTACTTTCCCGATATAATCAAAGTAATAGATGATCTTACAGGGCTTCTTATTATGATTGGCAAAACGATAGGCGTCCTCACAGCCGGCGGCGACAGCCCCGGCCTCAACGCCGCCATACGCGGCCTCGGCAAGACCGCAATCAATCAGCACGGCATGCGTCTGATCGGCATCCGCGATGGCTTCCGCGGCTTGATGCAAAATCGAGTCGTCTGGTTGGGCGCGGATGATTTGAGCGGCATCCTGACCCTCGGCGGCACCATCCTCGGCACCAGCCGAGACAAGCCGCACAAGATGCCCATCGGCGGCAAAAGCCGGGATATGACCGATGTCATCGTTGAGAATTACCATCGGCATCACCTCGAAGCGCTGGTATGCCTTGGCGGCGGCGGCACGGCAAAGAACGCTTGGCGCCTGGCGCAATTGGGCATCAATGTCATCTTCCTGCCCAAAACCATCGACAATGACGTCAGCGGCACCGATGTCACCTTCGGCTACGATACCGCGCTGAATATCGCCACCGAAGCCATCGACCGCCTGCATTCCACCGCCCATAGCCACCACCGCATCATCGTTTGCGAGATCATGGGGCATAACACCGGCTGGCTCGCGCTGGGCGCCGGTTTGGCCGGCGGCGCCGATGTCATCTTGATTCCGGAAATCCCTTTCGATACCGAAGCCATCGCCGATTCGATCCGCGCCCGCAGCCGCGGAGGCAAACGTTTCAGCATTGTCGCTGTTTCCGAAGGCGCCATGACCCAGCGCATCGGCGAGAAGCTGCACAGCGCCCGAGCCCGCGTCGCCCGAGCCGAAGCCGATATGGCGAGCTGCGCTGACGACAAAGCCCAATACCGGGCCGCGCGGCAGCGGCGCCGGGAAGCCCGCGCCGACCTGGTCGAGATCGAAAAAGAACGCAGTGGCGGCGCCCTGCTGCTGACAAAGGAATTGGAGAAACGCACCGGTTTGGAATCCCGCGTGACCATCCTTGGTCATATTCAGCGCGGGGGAGTGCCTTCGCCCAAGGACCGTCTGCTGGCCACGCGCCTCGGCGCTTCCGCCGCCAATTGCATCGCCGAAGGCATGTCGAATATCATGGTCGGCGTGAAGAGCGACGGGGTCGCCGCGGTGCCGTTGGAAGCTGTCGCCGGCAAGCGGAAGAATGTGCCCCTCGATCACCCTTGGCTGGAAGCCGCTCGCGACCTGGAAATCTGCCTGGGCGAAGCGATGTAGGTTTTAATGACTCATCAATAATATTTGCCATTTTCGCGTACTTGCAGCACGGTTGTTCTACTCAATTGCAGGTTTCAAATGGCCTATTCTACACAGCTTCAAAACGGCAACGGGCTAAATCGGTTATATGAAACCACTGGGCAGTGTATCGAAGTTGGTGGAAAATCAATTGGCCAAATTAAGTTCCGCCAGAAAGACGCAAAGGACACAACGAAAAGGCATATTTTGCATACGATTCTCGGTGTAGGCGGGCTGTGTCGGCAGCCTAGTGGGTGTCTACGCGACCTACGCGCCCCTCGGTGGCAAAGCTTTTGGCGTTTCAACCGAAATGGATACACTGCCCGCCCTCGTAAGGATCAGAATCTACCAGACCTCTTTGCCAACAGCAGGTCCTAAGTCGATTTCGCCGTGCCGATTCTCAGGCGTGATTTGCGCTACCAACTCCTCGAGTGTATAGCGCGGCTCTTTAACCGGGATAATGCGCAACTATCCGTCCTCGAGCACAAGCTCGACCTTGCTGCCGAATTCGAGACCTGTCTCCAAAGCTAACTGCTTTGGAATTCGTAGCGCGCGACTGTTTCCCCACTTGGAGACTGTAGCCAACATCATTTGTCTCCTGTATATCCAATGTAGAAACAGTTTACTGCCGCTATAACAGTTTGCCAGCAAGTCGTTATTATGCTGTCATTTTGTCGTTATCGTGTTCGCAAGCTCGAATCAAGATGAATCCGGCAATTTTGTAGCGTTTGATCACCGCATCCGATACAATCCCGCGCATTGTATTTGCATCGTAATTACGAGATTCGAAGAGAGTTGCTATGAAAATCAGAACTGCCTTGATCGGCGCCGGCGGCATGGCGCGTTACCATCTGCCCCTCATGATCGAAACCGGCGCTGATATCCGCGTCGTCTGTGAGCCATCGGGGGACAACTACCAACGCACCGCCGCCAAGCTGGAGGAGCTCGGCGCGCCGCCGCCGCCCAACGAGCCCGACCTCGCGGCCATGCTGGACAATTACAAAGCGGAACTGGACGCCGTCTTCATCATCACGCCGCATCATCTGCATCACGACCAGGCCAAGCTCTGCCTGGAAGCCGGCTTGGATGTGCTGCTGGAAAAGCCGATGGTCATGAACGCCGGGGAAGCGCTCAGCCTCATTGAAGCGCGCGACCGCAGCGGCCGGCATCTGGTCGTCGCCTTTCAGGGCGGCCTGTCGCCGCAGATCCGCTATGCGGCCGATCTGATCGCATCAGGCGAGCTCGGCGAATTGCTGACCGTGACCGGCATGGTCTGGCAAGGCTGGAAGGATGCCACCACCGGCGCCTGGCGGCAAATCCCCGAGATGGCCGGTGGCGGTTTCCTCTTTGATTCCGGCGCGCACATGCTCAACACTGTTTGTACGCTGGTTGGCGAGGAATTCGCGACAGTGGCCGCCTGGACCGACAATCGCGGTACGCTGGTCGATATCAACGGCGTTGTGATGGGCCGGCTGGAATCGGGCGCCCTGGTCACCATCAACGGCTGCGGCGATTGCATCCCCGGCTTGGAAAACGAGATCTTCATCAACCTCAGGCGCGGCGCGATCCGCACCGGCATGTACGGCGAACGCCTCTTCATCCGCCGCGAGGGCGAAAGCGAAGCGACCGAAGCCGACCTGCCCAAGATGCGCGGGGCTTGGGAGCAATTCACGCAAGTGCGCGCTGGCGAAATCGAGAATCCCTGCCCGCCCGAAGTCGGCTTGCGCATGGCGAAACTCTGGGACGCCATCGTCGAGTCGGCAAGCCAGGACGGGCAGCCGGTGCGGGGTAGTTGACGGGCGCTATCGCCCTCTTGACCCGGGCCAGTATTTGAAGGCATCACTCGATACTTCGACTATAAACTCACCCTCCAGCCCTCTCGCAGCTTCATTTGTAATTTGGAAGCCTAGGGTTTTTGGGGATGTGTAAGTTGGTGTCGCGTAAATTTCGATAGACAATGTCGTCTTCGGTACCTATCCCGACTTCGCGCCCGTCAAGCGGAAAGGCATAAGCGGTATGATCCCCACTTCTTCTAGAACCATATCCTCAGTGCCACCAACCCCTGCTCGAAGACCATCTCCGCTGGATTCCCGATTTCCCGCAGGCTCTGAATCCAATAGCCGATACTGTGCGCCACCGTCTCCCGCGGAGCGACCGGGGCGATATAATCGCGGTTTTGAACCGGCTCGAGCTCCGCCAGCGCGTCGCCAACCTTCTGATGACGGTGCAGTGTGCCATCCGGGTTGACGACGATCAGGTATTCCGCGTCCAGCCAGGCGGCTTGCGCATGGCGAAACTCTGGGACGCCATCGTCGAATCGGCGAGCCAGGACGGGCAACCGGTGCGGACGCAAGATCACAGGTCTTAAACCGTGATTTACCGATGCGGCGCTGGTAAGATCACCAAAAGCTTATTTAGTTTGATATTCCATATCCAAATTCTGGAATCGTGACCAATAACAG
>JAODVQ020041929.1:5790-19669 GCA_025400075.2 Phenganax stokvisi
AGAAGACATATTACAATTCTTTTTTAAAATATTCAAATACTATAAATATGTACAATCCCTGATCTCAATATGGACATATTTAGTCAATAAAAATGACGTTTTTACATGAGAAGATATATTACAATTTTTCTAATCTAAATCTTTGAGGCCCATTTGCACTGGCGATTTTTGCTGCAATTTCCTCCTGCTGAAGGATGTGATAGAGTGAACCACTGACGAACATACTTGGTGGAAAACAAATTGTCATTGTACTCGTCATTTAAGCTCCTCAATCACATACACTAGAAGGAGAAATATCGGAGCAGAAATCGCAAGTTTAAACGGGCCTTTAAAATTCATAGGTTCTGTAACTCGTGGAAAGCCCACAGGTAAACCCAATTGCACAATCACAATTGAGGACGAAGATTTCATGCGCATAGCCATGGGCCAGACCAATCCCCAAGCCTTGTTTATGAAAGGCAAGGTGAAGATTTCTGGAAATATTATGTTGGCACAAAAGTTACAAACTTTATTAAAGGAATTTGATTTGAAAAAGGTAGCTATGTTAAAATTTGACATGTTTAGTTCACTTGTTAAGTTACATAAAGTTCCGTTCATTTTACTAAACCAGAGCGCCAAAATATTGAATCGTGAAGTTCAACATCTTGCGAAATTCCAGTCATTTTACTTAACTCAAGTATTGACTATATATGATATATTAATACGTATAGTATATTCCTAGGAAATGGCTAAGATTCGTCAAGCTGCTCCAAAGAGTAAGCCTACTCCAGCCGTTGCAGGCGAAACCCGAAATCTTAAAAGCCATGCGATATTTAAAGAACTGGAGAAACGGCTTGCCTCAATGCCAAATCTTACGGAGAAAATCAAAGCCACATTTCTGTGGAATATTAAGAAAGATGGCAAAACTGCTGGTCAATGGTTCATGAATCTTAAGACTGGCAATGGAACTATCACTGCGGGCGCACCTCCAGGAAAAGCTGACTGTACCCTTACTATATCTGATGATGATTGTGCTAATATCGTGTCTGGCAAAGCTAACCCTCAACAGTTGTTCATGAGTGGAAAATTAAAAGTTGGTGGGAATATTATGCTCACCCAAAAACTTGCAGATCTTCTCAAGTCTCAAGCGAAGCTCTGAAATGATTCGTTTATTCAGCTTTTCGTAGTTTCTGTATTATAGAAGCTTTCGTTTAAATGATATTCTGCGTTGAGTTTAAATTGCATTCATTAAATCAGAATAAGGACAATAGGGGATGAAGACACTCGTCAAGACTATAGAGACATTGATTCCTGAGTTGTAACTCTTATAACTTTGTCATAACTTTATGAATTTATATTTCGAGCGCCATTAGTAATAGAAAGAATTTATAGGCTATACTTTCACAACGTTTTGATTCTCATCTACTCGTGGCATAAACGATTAAAGACGAGTGGAACGGTATTGATCCAGTTTGGATTCATTTTTAAAGTCAAATTTTGCTTTTTACTCAAGTTCCATTTCCATAAAATCGAAAAAGTTTCTTCAAATTCCAATATCAAAATGGCTTCCGTCAAAGACAATGATTTGGAAACTCTTTCTGATTGGTTTCCATTTCATTTAAGCCATTCAGAAGACGCTGAATTGTCAAAAGTTGACGCCTTGTGGTCCGAATGTGAAAAATGCCGCCTCGTTCACGAAAAATTGAACTATACAAGTACTGTTTGAGAATTTGACCTGAAGACTGAAGAATATTTGGATAATTAAGCAAAGGTAAGCAACCAATTTGAAAATAACTATATCGAGGTCAGGGATTGTAGATACTAATAATATTTGGGTCATTTAAAGACAAATTGTAACACATCGTCTTGTGCAAAAATTTGATTTTTATCGATTTCATGTCTATATCAGGATTTTATAATGTTTGAGCCATTTGAAGAAAAACAATATAAATCTCGTGCAAAACTAACTTCATCTTCTAATTTCGAGTATCTCAAGATCAAGAATTTTTTTACATATTTATGAACGAAAAAGTATGCCAAAATTATATTTAGACAGTTGAGCTTTTCGTTGAATATATAATACGCCGGAATCTTTGACGTGGAATAGCGAAATATTAACAGGGATCTTTTTTCAAATGTTTTGTACACAATGGCTTGATTAAAAGCTTACTTAAGCAAGCACTATGTGTACTTAGCATATTGTGTATCGTTTATGAGCGTTTGTACTCCTGTTTAGCTAGCAACGAGATGTGTTCAAATGTTTTGAGATTTAAGTTTGTAACTTGTGGTTTGAAATTCGGTGGAAAATGGAAAATATGTTGTAGAATTGGCAAAATGTACGAGTATATTTGATAGAAAATGTCCAGTTTAGGAATTTGGGTAAGATTTTAAAAGTTAAATCTGTACAAAAAGATTTGGAATCTGGTATGCTTGAAACTTGAAAGCTTCAACGTAAATACACTGTGATTTTATGTTGAAATATCTTTGCAGTACACGAACGTTTTGATTCACAAAAGTTTGCACAAATATGAACAAAAAGAAACTGCAATGACGTCGGTCAAATTTCCATACCACATTTTCAATGACACGATCCTAGTTTTGAAGATAATTCGTAAGTAGAAAATGGACACATTGTTGTGTGTTTTTCCTTTCTAGAGGCAACGTGTTAGACCTAAGCTTGCACAGTCATATTCAGTAAGTATAACCGTAGTAGCGATATTGCAATTAGCTTCGCCTAATCTTCAAACAGAACAACGTAAGTTTGCAATATTTAACCCCGTTGGCTATGCACAAACTGAACGAAACGATGAAACAGTAATTTTTGTCAAGCCCATCTCTTTTCATTAACTGTGATAAACATTTTTTATTTCGCTCAGTTTCACCGAGGAAATGTGCCCGAATACATTAGTATTGTTGAGCCGATGCCACTTCATGAGCGACCGTGGACTGGAACAAGTAGTGGCTACGAAAGCTATGGGATAAGTGTGGTCACCGAGGATCTTCTGGTATCTGCAGGTACACGAGAGCAGGAGATTGCAGATAGCGGCGAAGAGAGTGGGGCAGAGTTGGATCCTCAATATAGATCGGTGTTGCTAGATGACGTAGACACCAAGGCAGTCGATGTTAATGACGCTAGTCAAGAAGCCATGTTTTCATCGAGATCGTCGTTTGATAAGTTAGAACTGGACGGTTAGTTACACGTCAGATTTTCCCAAAGAAAGGCAAGGTCGAAGATTGCACCCATTTATTATATTTGAGTTAGTTAAAGGCAAATTACAAAACTTTTAAAAAACTTTTTTTTAAATTTCACATTTTTCATTTTCGATTGACAACTTAGGCCGGCTGTGTTTAAGTTTCCAAAAATTCAAAAACTCTTAATTATTGATCCACGGTAACTTTAAAAAAGTTTATTGCTGGTATAGGTGATACCTTACTCGACACAGAAGAGGCTGGAATCGACAGAGATGACAATATGTCGCCTAATACTGACGATGAGCATGGAGTTATTGATTTTGTCGAACATCTAAATGTAGAAAATCGAATGAGTAGTAGTCTAATTAATGAAAATCATGCTTTGTTTGATAAGACGTTGAATCTGGATGAAAAGTCGGAGGTAAGGTTTTTTGTTTTATTGTATGAAGCCCCGTTTACACTATGCCGGATTGCTATAGGAGCGGCTCAAATTTTGCAACTATCGATGCTCTATGAAGATTTTTAATGGTAATGACACAAGGAAATATACAAAATCTGTCAGTCTAGTCAATATTTGCTGGTAGTTTTATTGCTTCTTAACAGCAAATGAAGATATTGTGACGAGTAAATCGGGTATAGTGTTAATGGGTTATAATACTTCACTTTTTCCCTTGCCATGATGCAAGAGTCCCCTGGGACTTGACGAGTAGAATCATCTGACGATAGAATAAAATAAGCATTGAGGTGCTTGTTCTACCGACTACATTGTTTTTGATCATTGATGAGTGATCGGAGAACATCGCCGATAACTCATGCTGGTCAGTGTTTTTTAGAACAGTGATAACGGTGATTTTGATGAAAGTTACTTGAACGAAATAGTGTACGAAAGTGACATCAGTAAAGTGAATAGGAGAGTGGATGTAAACCGTAATGTCTTGGAGGATGTTGGTGATTACAAAAATACTGGGTAAACTAACTTTTTATATAAGAAGACAAATTACAGTTCTTCTTTAAATGACTCATATAGTATGAATATGTACAATCCCTGACCTTGATGTAAGAAATTTAAATCAATGAAGATGAAGTTTTGCTTAAAAAGATATGTCACACAATTCTTCTTTCAATGACGCAATATTATGAATACGTATAATCCCTGATCTGAAGTGATATAGACAATTCAAGGCAATGTAGACGAATTTTTTGCACAAAAAGATATATTGGAATTTTTCTTTGAATAACCCTGATATTTTCAATATCTACAATGTACCATTATTTTAAATTTTTAAAGATTAGCGACTGATTTTGATCAGGAAAAGCGCGAGCAAGACGAAGATATAATTCAGGGAATCACAGAGTATACAGAGGAACCAGATCAATCAGAAAACAGCCTGCAAGTGACATTTTCCGACTCCTTAACAACTAGTCGACAGTTGTCGACGAACGCTTCCGACGACGGCAAGAAAACTGAAAGACTGACGTCTATTTTGAAAAACAGAGAGAAAAACAAAACTTACGAACATGAACTAGACCCGTCCATCATGAAAAAGATGACGTCACCTTCCGAGACAAAGAAGATTCCAAGTCAACCCACGATGGCTAGACGATCGGCTGACTTGAGGCAAGTATTGGTCACTGATATCAAAATATACCTGGAGTAGGTATCAGTATTCATTTCTTTAGAGTAAGTTTTTCTTTAAGAGTTTTACTTGCTTTTGTTTACTCCGAAAATTGACAAGGAGCGTTGTCACCTTAAAACCGCTGAGTATGATACTTTTCAGCAAGGAAAACTTTGTTGAGGAGCAAGTGAACTTGTCAATAAACTTGCCAAGAAACATAATCAATAGATTATGTGGTATTTTTTTATGTAGACCTCAGTGTAAACCAGAGATCGCCCCTTTACAAGACACTGAAATAAAAGTTAACAACAAACTATCAAAGCCAACGCTGACAACTGGTCAAGGGATAGGAGAGGATCTGAGTGATGAGGAAAGGTAAATAGGGATTACATGGTTCATAAAAGCTATTTACATTATAGTCTAATAGATTTATCGTTCTAGGTGACATCCTCATCTTTTAGCTACAAATACACTTTCCTTGTTTCTCACCCTGCGTGACTAGCGTTTCTCCCAACTAAAGCAACAGTTCAAGATATTACTATGTTTTGTTTAATCTTTCTGTAGTTCCAACTCTGATCTCTACAGCTCAACTGGAACGACGAGAAGACGTAAGCCGAAGGTAGGGTAACGATTAGCTATATAAATATCTGCACGAGTAAAAACCGAAGGGATAGTTTATCATTTTTTTGTCATTGTTTAGCCAAAGAGTAGTATTTATGGTAAACGAGCCAACATGAAACCACCAAGCCAGAGATTACGTAAGAGAAAAGGCTCCCACGATGATGAGACTGGGGGCGATGACGTCATCATGTCTGCGGAATCTGTTTTAATGATGGAACAAATTCTTGAACAAGAAAAGGTATGTCACGTGGTGAAACGACTCATGGAGGCATGGTCTGTTCAAATCTTCACAGTGCTCTGGTTTGCATCTATGTAAACATTAACAAAAAGTTAGAACGAAGATTTTGGTCAGGTCTCCAAACCATATCTACAATGACTGTGTCTTCACCGTGCGCAAGTTTGCATAAACATGAACAAAAAGACAATAAAAAGTTTAGTCAAGTCTCCAAACCATATCTCGACTAGTTATGTCTTCACCGTGCCCAAGTTTTTGCATAAGCATGATCAAAAAGATCGAAAAAAGGCATTGGTCAAGTCTCCAATGACAACTTACTTTTTGGTATTATTCGTAATAACATTCATAATGTAATTGTAATTTAGCGACTCAAGGAGGGCATGAACCCTTGGCTCAAAGGCCGTTTGTCTTTATCGCAACAAAATAGTCGCTTCGAAATTCCAATGGACGTTCGCTTGCTTGAAAGTGAGTGCTTCTTATCGGCGATATTCTCCGATCCATGAGATCATGTCAATATTTATTACCAACGTCCTTTGATTTGTATTTTCAGCAATGACACCGATGGAGTATCTTACAAAATATTGTATCATAAGGTTGGGTACCTTTTCTTCGTAACTTGTAATTCTTTTTATTAAATATTGAATTCGTCCTTATCAATGCTGCGGATGGTTTTTACAGCAAAAGGAGGAAGGCATTATATAAACACGTTTTTCTAAGAGTGGACAAAAATCGTGATGGAGTCATTAATTTTTCGGTAATACGAAGATCTTAGCTAGATTCAGGGAGGTTTATGCGCGTAACTACTTAAATACTGTGGTTATACCAATTAGTTTCTTTTGTTTGTGTTATAGGAGTTAGAGAAAGGTTTAACGGATGTACATACAGGAATACTTGATGGGGAACATGTGAATAACATCGTCCAGGTTTGTACATCAGTCAGTTTGTGAGTGACTTTACCTGGTTCTAATAACTTGATAATTTTTCTATCAATACTGCAGATGGTCCTTATCAATAAGGAAAGTGAATTTGATCTCAAACAATTTTCTGCGGTTGCTGCCTTTTCCGAAAGAATTTCCTGTAAAGATCACTTGCCGTAAGTCCTACGATTCAACACGCGAAATCAGACTTCTCGGAGTCTTGATTAAATTGCCTCAAAACTATACATATATATATTAATAAATTTACTTTTTTGTTTTAGAGTGGAAATGCTGGACAATTTTGATAGTCAGAAAGAAATTATAGAATGTGCTGATTTTTTTGCTCTTAGTTGGAAACTAGATGGAATTCAAGTAACTTGTTTAAAGAGAACTTTTTAAACATTTTGTTTATTAAGTTTACTACAAAGTTTCTCAAAAACGTGGATTTTATTTCTCATTCAGGTCAACCCTTATGTAAGGAAAATACTGGATTCATTGTAAGATTCCACAGTTCCACTACAAGGCAAGCTTTAGCTGAATTTGTCATATTTCCTAACTGGCTTAAATTGGATAGAAGCGCCACCTATATCTGTTCGATAGATCGTTTGGTAGAACACCAGTCCAGGAACCCTACGTAGCGAGTTCAAGTCCACTTGGAACAAATAATTACTAATAGATTGACACAAAATGTATTTATTTGTTGAAGTCTTGAAGAGAGCGAAAAGAAACTATTTTGTAAAGACCATTCCGTGCAATACATTAATGTAAATGGCTGAGTCCACAACTTACGTTCGGCAGTACACACTAATTCAAATTATTTACAATCTATCACCTATTATCAATATTTATAGACTATTTATAAATTATAAACAATATTGTGT
Source organism: Phenganax stokvisi (assembly GCA_025400075.2). Lineage (NCBI taxonomy): Eukaryota > Metazoa > Cnidaria > Anthozoa > Malacalcyonacea > Clavulariidae > Phenganax > Phenganax stokvisi. The sequence continues at coordinate 13,232 of JAODVQ020041929.1, forward strand.
GAAGCAACAAGACATTGCCTTTTTCATTATCACCTTATTTCTTTATCAAATTATGGTAAATGTAAAGTTTTCGTTCTCACTATTAATATGAAATTGTAAGAAGCTGTTTAAACACATCACATAAACGACAATGCGCATAAGGGACTGGGGTCTAGCACGTCAGACGACATTTTTCCAGAGTTACTAATTTGTTTTTTTTCTGGTTTGTGTTTGATTTTCTTCTTTTACAGTTCGTAGTGAAATAGAGCTCTTTCGTTTCGTCTTCATATTGTACATTTGAAAAATAACAGCGCCATATATACGCCAAGAAATGCCGATTAAAAGTGCATTCAGCAATAACATGGCAACGAGAATTAAGCACACTCGGACCTGCCAATCATTCACATTCCACAGCTGCACAGCGTTTTCGCATATATTGCCAAATGAATCGCGCAGAATTGACCAAATTTCTACGAAATTATATGTCTCCTTGTTAGCGGCCATTTTGATTTTTTGAAATTCTAATGAAATATGGTGCTTCCATTCATCTTAAATCGTTTTCTTGTTTAGAAGTTTTGAGAGGTTGTAAAAGTTAGAAATCCTCAAAAGTACTAGAAATTCACCAGGAGTTGACTTAGGTAAAAATTTCGTTTGCATTTTTCTTCAGAAAGTTTTAAAAAAAATTTGTACCTGAAGTTTTCGAGAAATGCCATGCCTGTATAGCATCAGTATACTTAGTGCATTATTACACAATTCTAGCTATGACTTTTATGGTAATTTGCAAGATTTTTCTCTAATTTAGAATTGAGGTTGAAGCAGTGGGTTGAAGCAACAATTGGTGTTGGTGATATCAGGTAGACCGACTATCTACATCTTTAATACGTCAACTGGAGCAATTGTAAATTCTGCTAGAACTCAAATCTGGGGCCCTCAATGTGGTTTTTTGGATAAAATAGTTGGCAAAACTTGTGCTTGCAAGTTCGTACTTGGCAATTCAAAACTTCCTGGAAACATCAAACCAAGAAGTCCGAAAATGGCTACAATGAATTAATCAGGAATTAATTGTATTCATTTGACTGCAATTAACATACGTAAACAGACATGACGTCACCGGAAATTAAAGGCGGAAACGGCAACACTTCTTTACGAAAAATATTCACAAAAATAAACACAAGTACCCTTGAAAAGTTGCCTTTGCTATTGGCGATACAAACCGCAAACACAAAACATGCTGAAAGTTGAAATGAAACACCGGTGATTCGTGCTCTACATGAGGTAGCTTTGTCCAGGAGAAGAGGCGAAAGTTGCGTTTTGAACGAGCGAGTTTAAAACGCCTTTTCCGGAGTCATGGAAAGTCAACTTCATGCTCGCGATTTAGTCGGCGTACAAGATTTTGTGCTTTTAGAAGACTTTAAAAGCCCTAATGCTTTCGTAGAGAATCTCCGTAAACGATATCAAGCGGATTTAATATATGTAAGTGTTTTAAATGCGTTAAACTTCACAAACTTTGGCAGTTTCTTTTGTGCACGAATATTTGAAGAAATATTCATCAATATTGCAAATCTTTTTATCTTTTGATAAACTTGGCTAAGTTTTATGCTTTCATTAGCGTTTAAATGTCTGAATTATACATTTATAAACGTTTTACCCACTTGTTTTTGCAAACTTCGGAAACTGATTTATACAAATAGTCTTTGTCTGAAAGTTTCCAACTTACAACACAATTAAGAACGGTAAAGTTTTATTATAAATTTAGCATGCGTCTTATACACGAATTGTGCTAATAAATTGTTAAACATAAGTTGTGTAGAGGCAATTAAAGCTGCTATCTTGTTGCTTGCTGAAAAAGTCACGAAATCCCGTTGTGAAATTGTTTAAGTTATTGATCAATGTCAATGTTTTATTCTTTAGACATATATTGGAAATGTTCTTGTCTCGGTAAATCCGTATAAAGACCTAAAGATATACACACAAGACACGATCAATCAATACAGGGGCGTTAATCTATATGAATTACCACCTCACATGTAAGTTGATTTATAAAGTAACTGGGTCTACATAGTTAACATCATGTTGATATTATCCCCCATTTAGTGACTAGCATTGCATTTATACCAGAAAAATGATCTGGCCTTAGACAGACCAAAGTAAATGGGAAAACTGCGTGCATTGCCATGCAATGAGTTGAGATATTGAGCATAAGTATTGGCCCATTTGGGTCCATTTGGCTTATAACTATCTCAAAATAATATGAAGAATTCAACAAAATAGGTACAATATATTATAAACTATTGGCCCCAAAATAAGTCGAAAGTGGTTTGATTCTAAGGGTAGGTGGAAATATTGTACTATAGAATATCATCGGTGTTTCTAAAGTCAATAAATTGTAAATTTGATACGGGGCGTCGTTTTGCTGTCTGGCCACTTAAGAATTTTTGAATTAATAATCCAATTTATTTTGGGTGGTGGGCTGTTGGTTCTCAAATGTGACAGCTGACTAGATAGCATCCACAACTTTTTCTTGAATTTTGTTCAAAGAAGGAACAAGTTTTCTTTGACAAGTTTTTCAACAACTTCACTGTATGGCAATAAGCCTATGGACTTGAAACTCTATCTAATACCAGAAAATGTTTCGAACAAAGGGGTTTTTTGCCACTTAATAGGTCTATTAAACTATTGGCCAACTTCTTTTGGAAGACTTAATGAGTAGCTATGCATTCCAGTTCATTTTACTTTGTCAGTTACTTTTCTTATTATGTATTTTGAATTTGTCAACAAATATCAACTTCTTCCACATTTGGTCTCAGCTTTTAAAATATTTTCATGTTTTATAAATAACTTTTGGTTTGATTACTCCCATTTCTCAAAATGGTTATGACAATCTTTGACAAACACATTTGGCTTACTTTAAACCAAACATAGTCTGTTTGTGATATTGGCTTATGTTCTATTGCCTTTGTTCATGAATGTGAAAGCTGTCACTTTAAAAGCATGTGCATAATTAAATGCATTAGTGGGTGGGCCAGGCACTTGAAATATTTGTTCTAATGGCTTTTGATATTCATGAATACACCTGTAAATACTGTACACTGATGCTCTCTCTATTGACTGTTTAAACGGTGCACATTTGCCAGTTATTTTTATTGATTGCATCATGTGTGGCTAGAATGGCATAATATCAGCTGGGCATATCTTAAAATTAACCCATGCATCCGAATGTGCCCTACTTATATTTTTTATGCTGTCAAACACTGATGTTTTTACTTGCTAGGGAGAAACTCTGGCCATTTAATGCATTAACTAAATCATCTGCCAATTTCTCTGGTTAATCCATTGACTGGCCATCAACTGCAATGAGTGATACTTTCATGTTTTGCTCTGTCCAGCACCAGATCATTTATCTCACCAAGCAGTAACTCTTTCAACTATTATATAGTAAATCATCTATGTATTAACTGTTTTAGCTATGCAATAACAGATGCAGCTTACCATTCTATGAAAGAAGAGAGGCTTGACCAATGTGTTTTAATATCTGGTGAATCTGGCTCAGGAAAAACTGGTAATAGGAATATAAAGTTTTTTCACAAAGAAGATACATATGGTGTAGCACAAACAAATTTTGAGAGAAAGCATTAAAATTTTACAAAACCTTCAAACAATTACAGTATATATTTTGGGTGTATGATTTTTTAGAAGCGTCAAAGAAAATTCTTCAGTATCTGGCTGCAATCAGTCCCTATTCATCTGAGGTTGAACGAGTCAAGGATAAATTATTGAAGTCAAATCCACTTTTAGAGGTGACTCATTAATTTCATTAATTTTTATTACTCTTACAAGTATAGCTTGTTTGCAATCATGTGAATTTTTAACCAAATGGCGGGCAAGTCAACAATTTTGTTGACGATTTTTCCCATTTGAGTGGCGTGCACTGCAATGAATTAAAAAGGGATCAAACCTATATGTCTTGAACATTCAACTGTTCAAAAACTATTTAACAGCCATTTTTGACATACTTGCTGGTCATCTAACATCTCAAAATCACATGAGTGAAAACAACCTATAATGTGTTTTAATAATGAATTCATTCTTTTCATCCAGGCATTTGGAAATGCTAAAACCAACAGAAATGATAACTCAAGCCGATTTGGCAAATATATGGATATTCAGTTTGATTTTAAGGTAATACACTTTGTTTGGTAATTCTCAATAGCCACACTTTTGATTCAAAATTAGTTTACTGGACACTAATTAAAAAAGTGTTCTTATAAGAGGCATTTGTCTTATTTTCTTATACAGGGCTCTCCTATTGGTGGTCACATTATTAACTATTTATTGGAGAAGTCTCGTGTTATACACCAAAATAAAGGTGAGATGAGCGTTGTACTATGTTAATTTATCGTTACTATTGCAAGGGGCAATGCTGTTGTGTGTCTTAATTTTTTAAAATTTTATTGGAATTAATTGGGGCAGCTGGCTTCATTGATCATCAGCCACATATAATTGGTTAGCACGATGATCCATTGATTTCTGTCATTGCTCCATTGAATGTGCCCTAGTGCACTTTTACATAATTAGATTATATTGTACTTTTTAGGTGAGCAAAACTTTCACATATTTTATCAGCTTCTCCGGGGATTGGAGGACAGTGAATTGGAGACATTGCAGTTGACACGAGAACCTACAGAATACAGATATTTGAATCAGGTATACAAACAAACAGGAATTTCTTATTCTTGAGTCTGTTAGTAGAATATTTAGATAATTTGTACATCAGGAAATTTAGGCAGGAATGTTTTTGAAGTCAGATTTCTTCCAGTGTACTATTAATTCATGTTTAGGTTGAGTGGGGACAAAGAGACCAGTTTAGAAATATACCATTTGAGGTATAGAATAGAAACAGTTAGTTTAGTCTGTTAGTTACAGTGCCATTGTCTTAGGTACAGTATACTCAGTTTTTCAGTTATTTAATTGGTTAGATATATTGCAGTTACTCTTTAGATCACTCAAATGTCAACTACATACAACCCCTGACCTTGATATAGACACCTTAAATAAAAAAAGATGAAGTTTTTCCATGTGAAGATCTGTCGCAATTCTTCTGTAAATGGCTTGAGTGTTATAAATGTGTACAATCCCTGACCTCGATGTATCAGTAACACCAACATTTTACTCCCACCAGGGTGATTTGTCTGTTATAAGAGATCTAACAGATAAGGCAGGCTTTGTGATTGTCAAACAAGCTCTCAAAGTACTGGACTTTACAATCCAGGAACAGAAAGATCTCTTTGCTATAGTGGCCTCAATTCTACACGTCGGAAATATCGATTTCAAGGAAACTAATGATGGTGTAAGCCTTGTCAATACCAGAGATGTAGAATGCGTTACTAAGGTAAACTATCTTCTTTTAACTCACTGGTATAGTTATCTCAACAAGAGAGTTCATTTTAAAATGTTTTTATCCTACTTTTTTTGTCTGCTGCAAAAGTAAATTATCTCACCAAATCTTGAATGGAATTTAATGAAAGACTAAGTATTGATGTTATACCCCCGACGTTTTATTGATTGTATATACTGTATATAGTTGCTAGGCTGTCCTGAAGGTGCTTTGGAGAAAGCATTTAGGCATCGCTCTGTCGAAATTAAAGGTGAAAAGGTAGGAATTTTCTGAGTATTGTCTTAGTCAGTTTCCCTGCTGACTTCCAAAACTCATCAATTATGCAATTTAAAAATAATAGTACCACCACCACAATATTGCCACAGGTCTACTAGTAACTTAATTTACTTCAAAATATATTAATTATAAGAATGGAAATATTGAATATTTTATTTTTCTTAACAGTTATCTATGATTTCTAGAATATCTTCAAAGCACAGGAATTTTTACTTAGAGTTTGCCACGATCAAAACTATTCTCTCGTTTTGAATTTACATGTGATTTCATTATTTGTTTCGTAGGTGAAGACTGTGTTAACACTTGAACAAGCAGCGTATGGAAGGGACGCTCTTTCCAAAGGTGTCTACGAAAGACTCTTCTCGTGGCTCGTATCTCGATTGAACACAGCTCTTAAAAGCAAGGTATGTTGTACCTAAATAATGCAAAGTATTGAACCATTGAAAACCTAATGTCTTTTTATGCTCTGTTATGCTTTTAAAGAAATATTCTGGGAAGACGTCATTGATTGGTATTCTAGACATCTATGGCTTTGAAATTTTTGACGAAAATGGGTAATATGGACATTCTAAACTTTTGACTTGAATTCAATTAAGTTATAGTTATATTTCAGCTCCGAAATTAGGAACAGGACCACATTTAACTAAGCATGGTGTTGTTTTTTCGTACAGTTTTGAACAGTTTTGCATCAACTATTGCAATGAAAAACTTCAGCAACTCTTCATTGAGCTCACTTTGAAGTCTGAACAAGAAGAATACATGAAAGAAGGCATTCAGGTTTGTCATTG
>JAODVQ020042035.1:0-19658 GCA_025400075.2 Phenganax stokvisi
CCGTGCGAGCTCAGCTAAGATGTTTTTCACCCGACGCCGTGCGTGTTCAGACAACAAGCTGTGCAAGTAACTCGAATGATAACTCTCCGTGTAATGCGCGGTTGTAGCTATGAACTTCAAGCTCACGCGATCGTTGTTGAACGAATTTCATGTGAAAATAAACTAGAGATTGGAGTTTGGCACATGCATATCTAACTGTGTAGTTCAGTGTTAGTGTAACAGTGTAATTTTACTGCGCGAGGCTCTACCCTGCGTATGCGCATCCCTAGTTAGCTCACGTTTTACAGTATGGTTGCTTTATTTACATGTTCAAGTGGACCGGTAAAATGTTAAGCCGCGTATAATTTTGTTGGTATTTGTAGGGCTATTATAGACATTCATTTTGGCAGTTCAAATACTTTAAGCCCAGGCACTGGTCTAGAGAGATGACATGTTTTGCTAACCACACCGTACAGCTTATTACCGGACACCTAACCCGTTGCGAAAGTAGTGCTATTTTTAGGTAAGCACTCAACCCATATTGATATAGAAATATCTAAGTTTTGCCAGAAGATATTTTACTTTATTGTCTTCCAGCACACTCATCGCACATACATCCGTTGGATGTTGGCTTTTTAAGCAATTGAAGGTGAATTGGGCCCATGCTGTGAACCAGTTTCAGTGTTCTCATTTTGGTGCCTCTGTGACAAAGTATGTTTTTGCTCAGATTTTTAGGAAGGCATGGATTGAAACCATGAAAGTGTGCACCATAGTGAATGGTTTTGCCGCCACTAGTGTTTGCTTAGTTGACAATGACAAGGCAATAGGTGATAAAACAGCTCCTTTTACAATCTCCACAAGAAGAGACACCTGCTCCTTCTTCTTCTAGTGCATCCAGCTTGCTCTTGGAGCTCTGGAGGAAGAAATGGATGAAGGTACTTCAAGAGCGCTTTGAAGAGGGATATGATGTTACTGATGATTCGCTGTACAATACTTGGCTTAAGCTTCTAATGGATGAAGTTTTACAGCGTGTGTTGCTCACAAGGTGCTTTTGAGTAACGAGAGAGAGGGTTGTCGGTGCATCATAAGTGTCCGATACCTACCTATGCTACTCTAATATCATACAGCATAATTTAATTGAGCTATCTAGTGGAAGAAGTGCGTATGTAAGTCCACTAAATTTGGTGACTGCAGTTTATTAGCCTACACACCAAATAAATTCGATGGAATCAAGCACCTAGTTAGATTTTGTAGCAATTTTGTTTGAAAGGTCAAAGGTTGATGTAATTTGTGCATGTGCAGAGGCTCTATTATTTTCCACATCCTACACGTGGAGACATGTCTGGAGAGCCTCGTCCAGGCCCCAGTGGTCTCTCTATTGACTGCACGGGAAACGGGCACTCATCTAATAGTTCTGATACACCTTGCTGCTCGAGTAACTTTAGTAGAGGAGTTTTCATAGGTTTCAACTTCTTATTCTCTTGCGCCTGCTGCTTAGAATCGCCAACCACACTAAATTTTTTAGGTTAAATTTTTGTATCAAGAATATTCATACAGAATATATGAAATTTTGCGCCCTATATGAAAATTTCCCGCTATACAGTATCATGTGTATTTGAGGCAGAATCACTCTAATTGTTCTCTTGCACCTAAGTGGCCTGCGTCAGATCCAACACAGAACAGTACAAGCAGTGATGTCTTCATGATTAGCACTCCCAAGCACAACTGTAGAGCTCCACCACAAACTTGGCTTTTTCTCAGCTTCTCCAGGATAAATAGCCAGAGTTGAAGTATCCCAATTGTTAAAGCAATGTAGATTAAAACAGGACCTGATATGAGCAGATGACTAAGAAACAAAGAGAGTGTAAGCAGATACCTGATATGTGGACAAGGACCAAGGAGGTAGTTCAGAAGCAAGGACAGAAGAGAGCACACACAGCAAGTAGGTAATTATTGTTGTATTAGCAGGTATTAACCTATTTTCTTTAGTCACTAGTACAAGAAAAACCAGAAGCCAAGGAGCCGCATCAAACTTCCTGAAAAAACTTTGTATTGGTAAAGGAATGGAAGTTCAGGAGCAAGAATTGCAGGAGAAAAAACATTTTAGGATACCTGAACCTTAAACTGTATAATTCCTTGAATGGTTCTTGGAATTATAATACTAATCTGTGATGCACATTTTTATTAACTGTATATACACTGACTTAAAACAATAAAATTATGCTTCAGATTTCAATGCCTGACTTTGCTATCTCATTGTAATGAATACACATACTATAATAAAACCATAATTCAAAGCAGTATTAGTCAGTATAAATTACATGTTTCTATCATACTCTCTGACAATAATTAATTCACCAATACTCACTTAACACGATGGTTCTAAATTACTTTCATATTCATGATGAACACATCACAGACACCAGACACCTGACACCAGAAGCACTACAGACACCACAAACACCAGAGGCATCACAGACACCACAGTCACCAGAGGTACCATAGACACTGGAGACACTGGAGACACTGGAGATACCAGAGGCACCACGGACACAGGGGCTCCTCAGACACAGAGGCACCTCAGGTACAACAGGTACTCCGGACCCCGAACACCAGAGGCACCAGAGGCACCAGAGGCACCACAGACACCAGAGGCATCACAGACACCAGAGGCATCACAGACACCACAGACAGAAGAGGCATCACGGAAAAAACAGACACCAGAGGTACAACAGACACCTGAGACACCATAGGCACCACAGACACCACAGACACCAGAGACATCACAGACGACAGATGTAAGAGGAACCATAGTAACCAGTGGCACCATAAGCACAACCAAATCTATGTGTACAAGACAATTAATATTATTCTGATTAAGCATATCTAGTGATGACTTAAGTCAAGTAATAAATAACCCAGTGGACACTACAGGTACTACAGAGGCAGTGTACACTACAGGCACTAGAGACACAGTGGACACTATAGACACTACAGACACAGTGGACACTACGGGGACTGAAGACACAGTGTACACTACAGGCACTAAAGAAGAATTATAGATGATGTAATGATGATCTATTCTAAGGAACGGTACATGAGGAATCTACCTACAAAGAGATAATGATGATTCTGCTGATGACAGGAATCTGCAGAAAACTGCCATGAACGACTTCTAACACAAAGCGCTCAGGGTATCAAGGCAGTGTTTTAGCATATCTGTGGTTGTATATTGACTTTAAACGTGGGGTGGTGAGTTTATAAAGCTTTTCCTGGTGTTTTGTTTGAGTTATGAGCCATTCCTGTCCTTGATCACATGAGATTTAACTTGGGCCATCCCTACCTAGAGCTAGAGCATCTACCGATGCTCTAATTCTGTCACAATAGCATCCCTAAGACCATTGCCAGTTAACATAAATAACATACACAAAGTACGCCATAAGAAGTGTGCCAACAAATCACATGTGGCACACGTGGCTGTTATTGTGGCACGCGCATAGTTGTATCCATGGAAACAAAGTGCAGCAAGTTCCTAGAAAGCAGATAAGCAGCAAAATAGAGTAGCTTTTCCAGGCTTTTAGCTAGCTATACTGTGGTAGTAAGTAACAGAAGCTACTCTGGCAGTCTTTGCTATTGTTTGTGTAGCCACGAGGCCTGGTTCGACCGGGTTCTACGCTCCCTATAGCACGGTAAGCTCTTCACGGAGGCTCCAGAGTAAACACGCGACTTAGAGCGTGGTGAGCAGGCATTTTTCCTGGAAGGAGGGCAACAAATTAGTTGTAGCCTGTTCCCTTGTGCCATATTGGGATTTGTTGCCATAGTTGAGACATAAAGCCCTCGGGCCGCAGCCCATGTGGCACTTGGGCCCAGGCTACAACTAATACATGTTGTCACGTTCTTTATGTTATGCTCAAAATTCGGCAAAGAGTTCCAATTTTCGGACACAGCGGCTACAATTCCTCAGTAAATGCTTTAAGAGAAAACTACTACTACCTCATGATATAGCTACACTCCGCAATCAAGTTAGGAGGAGACATCAGCATTTCAACTAGGGTGTAGTATTGATATCAATAAGCGGACATGCTTGCGCAAATATCTTCAGTGTATTTGCAGTCAGTACTTGTTATAGGTTAGGTTCGCAATATTATGTAAACCTATCACATGTAAATAAAGTTAAGTCACTTAATTTATTGGTTATAATAAGTCAAAAACTAAGCTTCACACCAGAAGAGATTGCTAAATTCAGTCGACATTTGAAAATGGATTTGATATTACATCAGATAAGAGTTACAATGCATGGCTAGAAGAAAATCATGGAGGGGCCGGTAATATCTTTACCTTAATAATTATTTGTGAGTTTTAATAATTGAAATGCTTTGAAAGTTTTGGCCAAAACTCACGAGCTGATCAATACATCACCTCCAATTTCACCTCCAACTTTGTCTCCACCATTCCTTTCACTATCGCCTTCCCTATTACCATCACCCTTTCCCTCTATCTCAATTTAATCAGATGGTGTGTATAATTTAATAGTATAAATCTAATATTCTCTTGTTTTGTTTTACTAGACATCTGTGGTGCATTGCCTTGCAAAATATAGTGGTTGCACACTCTATGACGTTCGCTGGATTCTCTGTGGTGGATGATCTACATGGTTTCGCAAGTACTCTGTTGACCTTGATGAAACTGATGATCTAACTGAATTTTACTGTCCCAATTGTAAGCAATGTTTCCGTAACCTTTCATTAGACAAAAATTGCGAGTGGTGCGGTTATGTAAACGTGCTAGATTTGTTCAGCATATGTATCATTGTTTGCATAGGTGAAATTTTAACTCTTGAATGTTAGTTTCAATGTAGTTGAACATTCACACACAATTGAGTGTAACTACCAACAGCTAAATATAAACCATGAGTTATATTATTGGGACGAAAATTTGGGGTAGACTGGGTTGGTAGTTAGCTACTTATTATTAAAACTCCATAATTTTAAATTAGACACTAAACACAGTCTGGATACAACACTTATTATTCTCTTCTCACAAGGTGGGATTAATTCACTAACTATCAAGTGGAGGGTGGTCGGAAAAAGAAATACCCTACAAGACAAAAAAAACTACCGAGTAAGTAACTGAATTATAGTGTTGTTGCAACTTCATTATCTTTCACTAGGCGACGATACCTCTTCACCATCATGTCTTCAACATTATGTTTAATTATAATTAGACAAAGTTAATGCAGGAGCTGTGAGGCAGGCAGGCAGGCAGGCAGGCAGGCAGGCAGGCAGGCAGGCAGGTAGGCAAGCGGGTAAATAGACGGGCTGGCGAGCCAGGCAGGCGGGTAGTATGGCAAGCATTCTGCGAGGATTGGCTGGCAGGCAGGTTTACAATAGCGGGATATTCGCAAGCAGACCGTGCATGCCCAAACCTAGGGAGACACGTGGAGCTCGCAGATCGCGCGGCTGGCATCTATTCTGGCAGCAAGCGAAGGCGATATTTCTCTCCACGAAGGCGATAATTCACTCTCGCGGATCAAAATGACCAAGATGGCGTCAGAAACACCTCTCCTGGAAGGACCTTCGTCGGGCACGGGGAGTGGCAGCGGTGAAGACACGCCGTTGACAGAGGCGGCAGTGCGGAGTATAATCTGGGACGAAGTGGCCGCGGCAGTAGCAGCTGCGATGGCATCAACCCACAGGGCGGCAGCAGGTTAGTCTGTAACAGTGTAGGCAAGGCAGCCCCTCAACTAAGCCGACAGTGGCATATTTACACGGCGTACACAAGGGTGATATAAGTAAATAAAAATGATTAAAAAATAATAATAATAATAGCTAAAGCAAATCCTGTCCCGCGCGCCGGACTGATACACTGTGTTTATAGCCTCTCCAGTCTTCCTGGCAGTATCTGAGGTGGTGACAGCCATCAGCACCAACCCCCTCCCTCACTCCATGGCAAGCATCCCACTCTTCTCGCTGGCTTCCACGCCTTCAACCCCCATCTCGACGTTATGGTCGACGACATCCGTATCTACCTCAAGCTTGAGGTACCTATTATGGCTTCCTCGTCGGGCACAGCCGCGCTCACGGATGCAGATGGAAAAAGGGTCAAGCAGCCATACAGAGTGGCCAGTAGCATTGTGCCCATCCCGTACAAACTGGTCAATAGGATCCAATCGTTGGACTATGTGGACATGCAGGAGCTACTTCTCCTTACCCCTGACAAAGGCCCATTTGCACCTTGTGGAACAATGGGAGCTGTCGCTTTCCTGGGAAGTGTGCATCCGCCCACATGTGTGACGTATGCTACGGTGCCCACCCCGTCTCAGCCTGCAGAGAGCGCTCCTCCACTGGCGGCCAGAGTTCGCGAGTCCCCACAGGAACGGGTGGGGGTACCCCTCAGTGAGCCAGAGTACAGGGCTCTGATGGTTGCTCTACGTTGTAACTCGGCTTATTAAAAAAAAACTTGACATTCATTATCTTATAGGACTAGGTCACAGTTAATTGGAGTGAATATATACTTACCTTACTTGGCTCTTGTAGCTGCAAGTCTGCTATGAAAAATTAATAATTACAAAATAAAGTAAATAAATTAAGTAATAGTCATAAAGACATATACATACTTAAAAATAAATAAATAAATAAAAAATAAACAGTTTCAAATAGGATGGAATAAGAATAAACTAAGCAATTAATGGGCCAAATAATATATTGATGATTAAATTATAGCATGCGAGCAATAACTACAAGCTTGGTTTTCTCCCTAGATCCTCCTGTTCTCTACTGGAGCAACTTCAAAGAAGGTTCATACAGGTACACACAAGACTTGTCACAAGGTTTCTGTATTGGGGTTGCGGAAGGGGCTCAATTCACTCAGTCCCAGCACAACTGCAGCTCTGTGTATGCGCAATTGGAGGTGATATCAGAGTATCTGGCGCGGGAGGTCTCTCTATGCCGCATGTTTGCCCTACCAGGGATACCGCAACAAGCCCTTCCCCTCATACAGACAAGCCCGTTTGGGATTATCCTGAAAAGGGGTAAGCCGAACAGATGGCGGCTAATTGTTGATTTGTCCTCTCCAGCAGGTAGCAGCGTTAACGATGCAATCAGGCAGGACTTAAGCTCTGTGACCTACGCCTCACTGGACAGAGCAGTGGCCCTCGTCCAGATGCTAGGCAGAGGTGCTAGGCTGGCAAAACTTGATCTGAAGGAGGCGTACAGAGCAGTGCCTGTACACCCCACTGATAAACACCTGTTAGCAGTGACCTGGGAAGGGACAACATACGTGGATAGGGCCCTTTCGTTGGGTCTGCACTCCGCCCCCAAGATATTCTCAGCGCCCACAGATGCTATGATGTGGATCCTTCATTGCAGGGAGGTCCACCTGGCATTGCACTATCTTGATGATTTCCTGCTGCTAGGTCCTCCGGACCAGCCAACCTGCACAGATGCACTGAAGACAACCATAGAACTATGCGAGGAGCTGGGCTTCCCCGTCGCGGAGAAGAAAACAGAGGGCCCTACCACAGTACTTGCGTTCCTGGGTATCGAAATAGACTCCACGCAGCAGCTGCTATTGCAATTGGAACTAACTCCTTCAGGGTGATGGTTACTGCTGCCCAGGATTCTGGCCACTCCAGCTTGAACCACGAATTCCCTATGAAAGCACCACAGCCCCATGTTCCTGATGCGTCTGAAACTACAATGACAGGAGGGTGCTCTAGGGGCATTATGCTACAGCCGTTCCAAGCTCTCAGGAAAGTGTGCCACCATGCCAATTCTGCCCTCGCAGCACTGTTTAGGTGAACCTGGTGATCCAAGGCCTGCACCCTGCTCGCGGCATCTATAAGATTGCGCAAGAAGGCACGCCCAGGTCTTACAACTGATGCTGCATGGCGGAGTAAGCCCAGTAAAGAGAGCAGATCTCTCTTTGCTGCCGAGCTCCTTGGTGTTGGTGTACTGCCTCCCTTCATCCAGCTGGCGATCGTGGAAGCCAGCCTTGCAAGCTTCTCTTCAGGGAGGCGGACCTGCTGCACACTCTGGGGCCCCCAGCTGGCTGGCAGACACATTCAATGCAAGTGTGACAATATAGCAGTTGTCTCTGCAGTGAACAAGGGTCAGCAAAAGACCCCGACTTATCTCACCTCCTTAGAATTCTGGCCTTTATGGCTGCCATACTGGACATACACATCACAGCCCGTCATTTGCCAGGGGTGATGAATGCATCCGCGGATGTCTTATCACGAAATCGTCTTCACCAATTTTTCTCTTTAAATCCACAGGCATCTCCAGTTCCGGCCATCATTCCTCCGGAACTCCGGGAGCTAGTGTTCAACCGCGACCTGCACTGGACATCACCCAGTTGGATGCCGTTGTTGACAGCTTTATGGGAAATTGCATTGCGCATTCCACTCGTGCTTCATACCGGTCAGCGCAGCAAAGATACGCAGCATTTTGCGTGAAGTATGGGGTGATATCCCCTTACCCTCTGCAAGAGGATACATTGTGTAGGTATGTATCATTTCAGGCACAAGAAGGTGTTAAACATCGCTTGATAAAATCCTACCTGTCCGGCATGCGTTGTCTACAGATACTGCACGGTCTTGGCAATCCATTCGCAAGTCCTTTGCCCAGGCTTGAGTATGTACTTACGGGCATAAAGCGGGTTGAAACACAAGGAGCCAGCGCACCAAGAAAGAGACTCCCAATCACAATGGAGATACTGCAGCAACTACAGGGGATATGGGTGGAGCAAGCAGACAACAAAGAAGGCACCATGCTATGGGCTGAGGCTTGTATAGGTTTTTTTGGGTTCCTTCGCTCGGGTGAATTTACCATGCCAACAGCAGACTCGTACGACCCTGACACACATTTGAACCTCAGTGATCTCTCCTTGGACAGCCATACTAACCCAACGATCATTAGGCTTACTCTAAAACAGAGTAAGATCGACTCATTTCCGCAAGGAATAAGTTTTTCCTAGGTCGATCAGGCACCTCTATATGTCCTGTCCAAGCGATCATTCAATACATTGGTATCCGGACAGCAACCCCAGGTCCACTCTTCATACTCTCTACCGGGGCACCCCTCACAAGATCATTCCTAGTCTCTAGTCTACAGTCTGCACTGCGACAACTGGGCTTGAATGAAGCCATAAATAATTATGTAAATAAAAAGTATTATAATAAATGTAGAGAGTATATAAGAATACTAGGCTTAGGGTAAATTAGTGGGTAACATGGACATGGGGGCAAGCTGGTGGCTCAGCTTTTTGTGGGTGGATGGACAGCCTCGCGGGCTGGTTACCCCATGTCCACGTCACCCAAGAAGGGGTGTGGTGCATAGTCAAGGCATAACAGCTAAATAATGACAGGGGCATTTGGTAGTCTGTAGGCAACAAGCTGGCACTTGCAGTACAATTAACTTGAGGCAAGGCGGGGCTCTGCCCCCATACCTATTAAGCCCCTGTCATTAGCATATGCAATTCAGTATGCGATAATCGACCCTTGCACGACACCTCCAAAAACCCAACCCATTATACTGATGAAGGTTGGGAGATGTTAAGCTTATTATCGAACAGAGGCTAGCATTAAAGAAGAACTGTACGAATGGTTTCATTCGTCAACTCAAACTTGAAAGTTTGTAGTTCCCTTTCTTTATTTTTAGCAAAGTCTCTGTCAGTTACAAGTAACATGGACAAAGGCCACCCTAGGTAAGACAATCCAGCATTATTTTAAGGAATTAAATGTTTTTCTTTAGCATCAACTAAGTCAAGTACTTCGATTGAAAGTGTGCAGCCTGTCATACACTTCACGATTTCTACCGGGAAAAGAAGTACCCCACGTTAGACTCTCTGCTATCTGTGGTGAAAGAAAAAGGTATCTTCTCTGGTGAGCACACTACCTTGTGGAAGGTACTGCGCAAGTTGGGGTTTAAGCACAAGAAAGTAAATGATAAAGTTACATTTATGAACAGGCTTCTATCATAATGCAGAGACACGAATATACGAGGTGAATTAGACAAAACAGGAGAGAAGGTTGGCCAGTTGTTTACTTGGACAAGACTTGGGCAAATGCACGAGATAGGGTTGAGAACAGGGCCGTCGGAGGCGGGGTGGCAGGGGTGGCTCGAGCCGCCCCACTTTTTTAGCCTTCCATTTGACCTTTGACCGCTCAAGCTATAGGCCATCCACGTACGCGCATACGCCCATACGCCCATACGCGCATGCGCACGATCGGTCCGCGGTACGCTGTATGCAAACCGCAACATGTGCACGCAAAACAGCTAGTGCTGATTAACCTCGTCCCCAGGCCATTAGAAAACGTGGGAGTGGCCTGGGGACGAGGCTAGCGCAAACAGTGCAATTTTTGGCGTGGTTTAACCATTTGTGGGCGTGGCGGTGAGTGTACCTTCCGGCCAATTCACTTTTCACTCAAATAATAGCTAGAAAGTTAGCAAAAGCAGATATTTTTCCATCAACCACTAGGAGATCACATCTATGGAGTTAAAAAAGATCGAGAATTTCCCATAACTGATTGTGCAGAGATGTACACAAATATGACACAGCAATGTTTTTCCAAATGTTGCAAGTGTTCAAAATAGATCCTGCTACTTTGTGGCCAAATAACTACACATCAATGTTTTACTGAGCAAATTTCATTTTAAGCAGATTTCTCTAATTAAGGCCAGTTTTAAAATTAATAATTCATTGTGTGCATGTAGTAAAACATGTTCACTAAGAAAAATTAATAAACTCAGGAAACAAATTTATACAGGGTTAAGCTGAGAAAAACGCTCACTCAGA
This sequence comes from Phenganax stokvisi, assembly GCA_025400075.2. Taxonomy (NCBI): domain Eukaryota; kingdom Metazoa; phylum Cnidaria; class Anthozoa; order Malacalcyonacea; family Clavulariidae; genus Phenganax; species Phenganax stokvisi. The sequence goes on from JAODVQ020042035.1 coordinate 10,777, forward strand.
GCAATAAAAAATAAAATAGCATTTTGGAATACTTCACCATCATGGTGCAAAACATCTGAAAACGTTAGTTCCATTGAAGGATATCTCAGTGAGAAATCTCTTTGACGTAGGTGCTGCAAAGCTGGGTACAGTTCAAGGGGATCAGTACCATAGGTAGATTCACGTGTGAGCCTTCGATTGTTCGATTCGTGCAGTTGTACTGCTTGATCAACTGCTGGCACTACAGAGGGTGAAAGTGGAGATGTACGAATGGTTCTTGAAGCAAGGACTTCTGGAATCCCTCTTCTTGCACCTGGAATTGAATGTGAGTTCCAAGCAGTGATGAATGCAGATGCAGGGTATGAAACTAGACGAATAGTAACCCATGATACGCTGAACTTATGTAGACCATCTCGCATGTCGATCACTTGGTCAGCCTCCATCCGTACTAAAACTGCCTTAATGAGATAGTTAATCCAGGAGTTTACTTCTGGCCAAAGTCTCTCCACTCTGTGATTATTCCTGGAGGTGGTTTGCAGTAGTGGTAGAGGACGTTGGTCATTGCGATGGTGAGCAAGGTGGTGTTGTACAGTTGATATAAGGGCAAATTCAGTGCCATGATCCATTCTTAACTGGTTCCAGATTCCATGTTCTAAAAGGAGCGGCACAAATGTGTCTCTATAGATGGCAATGGCATTCTTTCGAGGCATGGTGGCAAAGCCGACAATCTTACGGCTGTATCCATCTACTGCAATGACATGAACGACACCATACATTACTAGCTTTTCATTTTGATCAAAGTGGAGTTTTTCTCCAAAGTACTCGGCATGATATGGGATAGGATTTAATAATCTGCCAGGAGTAGCTGTCCTCTGCGCATGTGCGAGTGGATGCGTACACTGAAGAGACCGCCCAATTCTCCTCTGGCTCACACGAATTCCTTCAGCTCTTAGTGAACCTTGTAATGATCGCCTGCCATAGGAATGACCAAGTACCCCCACCCTTGAACGCACAATAATGTCTAGTTTATTGTCTGTCACATTACTTCGGTAGTGAATCCCTCTCGATGAGCAAAATCGTCGTAGACTCCTCATGGAAAGTCCTCTAACACTAGGATAGCTCTGTTGAAGAAGATGGATCACATCTCTAAGACAAATTCCCTGATCCACTACCATAGACCGAATTTCTCTCTCGAACTCTCTGAGAATTCGGTCCGCCATTTATTTTCAATATTAGCAATTATGCGCATGCGCGTGTCTATGTGCCTCACACGTGGGGAGAGGGAGAGAGAATCTTCTTGACTGGTTGATTAGGAGCGCTTTCTCTCGTGCTGTGTTACTTGGAGATTTGTAGCTATGGACCCTCTGTCTACCATCAAACTTAAGCGGGAGGAGAAATCTGTCATGATAGCTATAAAGGATTTAGAGGTAAAATCATTCATGCCCAGCCAGCTACATTACGTGGTCACTATTTAAATTTTCTCGCGTGGGTAGCATCGATGTATCACACGACAGGTCTCTATACCTTGAATGCCAATGTTGCACTAGGCTTCCAGTAAATTTACACATGCGTCCCCGGGAATACGTGTCCGAGGACTCGAGTAGTAGTAAGGAATAGAAACAGTGTCAGAGGTTGTCTCGGTCTCAGTAAAATATTTATCATAGGTATTATTTTGGTATTTTTGCAGATAGATTTGATAATTTACTCCACTGCAGGTTAGAAAAATTGCACCAATTTTTCAGCTGAAGCCGGAAACAGTGTATATTATAAACGAATATGATAGTATGGCTCTCTTTCCGGATGAGAACACTGGTTACTTTGATCAATCTGCAATAAATGTCTCTAATGTTTATATTGTTAATGGAGAATCACTGATTAGTTCTCAAACTCTGGTACCAATAAGTCGTACTACAACTTCATACTCTTCTATACATCCTCTCCCCTCTACTCGACTGCCTTTATCTTTCAAGACAAAACCAATTCGTAAAACCATAGCTGTTGTTAGTCTATCAACATCTAACAAGCCGTCAACGTCAAAGGGTTCTGTGCTTGATTATAATGTTGTGACACAAGTTGTTATCACACTAGATAGTAAGCATTGTAGCCCACTAAATGTGGCTGAGTTGGTGGGACAGCAAGTTGATTTTGAAGTTGTATTGCTTGATAGTAAATGCTATCCAATCATAGAATCCGATACTACAACTACTATTGATTTCTGGAAATCTAATCGGAAAATTCTGGCAGCCTCTAAAAGCCTTTACAAGAGACTGACTGGATCATCTACCTCACTTAAAAGGGCCAGTAATGAACAAGATCCAGTACTATCAGATGAGGAACTGGGTAGACGGGATGCCAAATGTGTATGTCTTGCTAGTGACAAGTTGGACAAAATACTGTGCATTGTAGAGAGCATTCACAAAAAGAATGAGATTGCTGAGACAGTGGGTGCTTACCTTGAATGTGTTGTTTGCAAGGATATAGTAAAGAAACCCCAGTACAGCCCATGCTGTAAGAGAATTGTGGCATGCCAATCGTGCATTTGTCGGTGGTTTTCAAGTTCATCTTTGTGTCCACACTGCTCCACTCCAGGACTGCTTGCTCAATATACTGATGTGAAAGGAATAGATCAAATGCTGGATTGCCTTAGGTCGATCAGAAAGCCTTCAGTTGAAGGAGATTCTACAGTTCATATTGAAATTGACAGTGACCCTGACCTTCCAATCGTTAATGTCACACAACAACAATAAAACTATCAAAAATGCCATGTTATCAACATCCTTCATAATGATAATTAATTTTGTTGTATATATTTTCTGATTTATGACCATTATTATCACTTAGCAAATTGTAAAATATTATTATCTAGAAGACAGAGCTATGCATGATTTACGGTGTGACATAGTTACAATAAAAGTTAATGCTGCTACACAAAGGTCGATCAGTAGTATTCCTATGCAAAAGAATCTAAGCTTATGGGTAATATATACATAATTCATAGCATAAAGCAGGCCTTAATTATAAAAATCTGCTTAAAAATGAAATTTGCTCAGTAAAACATTGATGTGTAGTTATTTGGCCACAAAGTAGCAGGATCTATTTTGAACACTTGCAACATTTGGAAAAACATTGCTGTGTCATATTTGTGTACATCTCTGCACAATCAGTTATGGGAAATTCTCGATCTTTTTTAACTCCATAGATGTGATCTCCTAGTGGTTGATGGAAAAATATCTGCTTTTGCTAACTTTCTAGCTATTATTTGAGTGAAAAGTGAATTGGCCGGAAGGTACACTCACCCGTGGCTTCAAAATTTTGCACGTGCTAAATGGTCACAAACCTACATAGCTAGAGCCTCCCCACTTCTTAAACCCTTCCTACAGCCCTGGAGAAGATGTGGGTAGAGATGGTCCAAAGGCTACTAAAGGGGGGATTCCTAAACCTTCTGGTAAGGGTAATAGATTAATCATACTGCATACTGGTGGTGAAAATGGCCGGGTTAAGGGAGTATAGTAGCGCGCAAGCGCTAGCACAAGAATCTCTCTTCACAGGCAATGGCCTCTGATAAAATGTGCGTCTCACTCCTGATCTCACGCCAGGTAGGAGTGGTTCCATACTTTGCCTCACTCCTTGATTGTGATGGACAATGCACCATACCACAGTAGGAGGCTAGAACCTGTACCCACTACAAGCTCAAGGAAACAAGCAATGAAGGATTGGCTAACCTCTCAGGGAATTGATTTTTCTTAGAATGCCTTGAAATTGTACTCTATTATTACGTCCCACAGCTTTACACTAAGTATGCCGTAGACAAAACGGCCAAGGCCGCTGGTCATGAGGTTGTTAGATTCCCTCCATACCATTGTGAGTTATATCCAATAGAGCTGGCATGGTCCCAAGTTAAGAGGTACATTAAAGTAAACAACCAGCTCTTTACTCTGTCAGCTGTTAAGGAGTTAACATAGAAGGGGTTTGACCAAGTAGGGTCAACAAATTTAATTGAACATGTCCAGTCTAACCTAGAAGACAAGTACTCAGCAAGATGATGGCCTGCAAGAGAAGTTCATAGACGAATTTATCATTCATGTTGGTGATTCAGATGATGATTCCTCCAGTGAAAGTGACAAGAGTGATTCAGATGATGAGTGTGATTAATCTTGTCTGTATATTATTTTGTTTGGTTCATATTTTTTACTTGCAAAGCACATATAAATTACACATTGTGTAGGTTAAATGAGCTGTCTATGGTAATAGTTTTCTAAAGCAGGTCGTAAATTCAAAGATATTGCGTCCGATTATTTATGGTGTCTGAACATTAGTGGCTGGCTCGACTAGTGCAATATGATCTTACCATGTCATGGAACACTCCAGCAGATTTAGTGTCTCTGATTGTCTTCAGAACAACAGAGAAATGGTGTAAGGCAGTGAAGACACTAGGATTTTTGCATATGGCTGATACTCGGGGAGGAATAGTCAATGATTTCTCTGACATTGCTTCCACTGGAGAGACAACTAGCTCTTCCTGCACGAATATGGAGAAGTATAAAATGCTCAGGCACAGGGCAAACTGCAAAATAGGTTTATACTAGTCTTCCTTACTTCAGGGAGTAGACAAACTTCAATTCCTCTGTTTCTCATGGCCCGTGATATTTCTCCATGAGCAGGATTCATCAACAGAAACATTCTAGTCACATTATCACATAGTAATACGACAAATTATGACGGGGCAATTGTGTATATACCTAAAGTTGGGGTGAGGATGGACAGCCATGACACCACCATCTCCAACAACTCCTCGTTCATCAACATACAGAACTCCTCCAGGTTCAACCAGTGCATTAAGACGATCCAATACTGATGGACTAGTAACATATTTTATTGTTTAATAACATATGCTAAGAAATTTACTATTCTTTACAGGCAGTCTTTAACATTTGTTAACACATAGAAAATAACCTGTATCATGCATGCTATTGAGTGCATAGCATAAGCAAGGAACCTAGACACAAGAAAAGGAGAATATTTTTACTCGCCTAATAGTAGGACATTATCTGCTTCAGACAATCAGCGAGAAAATAATTTCGAAAAAAATCTATAAAAGATGACTTACTTGCAGATATTACAATTGGAGATGTACAGCCAATGACCATATCTGAGAGCAGTGACCAGAACACTATCAACCCATTCAAACTGGCCATTGGAATCACCACACTGGTTTCGCTCTATGAGACTCACAACATCACCTAATAACTGTTCTGTATCTACAGTCAGTAAGAATATATGCAGCAGTAAGAGAACATTCAATCAAGGTAATGAAAGGTGTACAAAGTGTGTTACGTGTCCACCAGTTCAAATCAAAAGTACAGGTACACTTATGTCCATTGAGTTCACCATAACTGAGGTTGATCTGTAGTTGTGTTTCTATTTCCTTCATATCAATGATACACTGCTTCAATTTTTCACACCATCCTAAAAACTCAGTATTCGAGAATTCTTCAAGGATTCCTAAGAAAATCATAACAGTGAATGGCAGTCAACGGAGAATATAATCATACTAAAAATGCCAGGAAGAATTTCTTGTATCTCCATCAGCTTGCTGCTATAGAGATTGGTCTTCTCAGCTTCAGACAATTTGCTCTGAAGCTCTACACATACATCCTCAGCTACCTTAACATGATTATAGAAGTGACGACCCAAATTTACCTACAGGAAAACATTGATTTCATGAGCTACTTGAGTGAAGTAATTGGGAATGAACCTGCTGGAATCCTCCTAGGAGTTCAGTGGTATCAGTATCACTGTTCATAGGGAACTCTACTAGTTTTTGACCCACCATCCTAGCCAGTGTCTGCAACACACTACTTTTACCACTCCTCCCCCCTCCCACCTGAAATAATCAAAATGTCAACACTATGACTTAGCTCTCTCGTGTTACACACAACAATAGTCATCCAGCCTTGTTCTGCACACATCATTAAGGCCTCCAGAGCAGGAAGTTGACAAGGCAATGCCTCAAACTTGCACAGCTTATTCCTCTTTGTTCCTTTCAATGATCTCCTCGGTAACACAGTGTGGCCAACCTACAATATCAGATGGTTATAAACAGTGATAATCTTCAGTATTTCTCACACTTACCTGCAATGTACTGTCAGTAACACTGAAATAACCTCCTAGTGAACGTGGAAGTCGATAATTATCACCAAATGTGTCTCTATACAGCTCAACAACCTATCAAAGTAAGACACACATTGAAAAGGATTTTTCTTTCTCGTAATAGCATGAATTACTAACAAATGAACAACATACAATTACAGTTTTCTTTCACTTTAACCTTAACTCTCAGAGAGGATGTCCTCAGTCTTTGACAGTAGATCAAGTCAACCAACAGACCAGGATCAGATACCTATGTAGAAAAGTGGCTGAATAAATTATGTTACACAATGATGATACTTACATGCTGATCATTCATAAGTTGACACCACCGCAATATATCTCTGAGGTTGAATTCCCAGAGATTTGAACTATACTCTCTTCTCACCAATTCTTCTACCTACAGACACACAGTAATATGACAATTAGGGCTGAATAAGAAATTGCTAGGACTCGATTACTGGTATACAAATTCAGTGTAGTTAATACATCAAGGTGATAAAGCAGTGTGACACTGTAAACATACCTGTAGGTATAATTTGTAGTACGACTAACTAATATTCAAAATTACATTAGTTAATGTATCAAGGCACCAAAGCAGTACTACCATAATCCCTTTACTTATAGGTAGCCTTTTATTGGCACAAATGGAGCACGTGCATGCACATGCTGTTAGCCATTAGCACATCATCAGTGGGTCACTGTAATCATGCTAAAATATAGGTATGCTACTGGCAAGGAAACCCTGTGATAAATAAGGCAGCTAAATAAGAGGGGTTTACAGTATTTGGCACTGCAAAGACATCTGCAGGTTAATTAATTTGTAGTACAAACTAAGATTTCAATTGCACAAGCCTCCAGTTAATTATACTTGTGTGATATTTGCACATGAATCTGAGTTGTATTAACATTAATTGTGAGTAGTTAAACTCTTAGCAAAGTTGATTGTAAGCTTTAAGTAGCCAGACTTCAACCTGCTATGTAGTCCAATCACTGCATACTCAGGCAATGTTGGATGGATGCTAGCATAAAGTGAACTATTTCCTAAACACTTACAATGGCCAGCAAATCATTCACTTTCCCTGCACACTGCGTGTGCGCAGATCTATGTATAAATTTTCAGAAACTTTTTGGAGATGGTAAACATGTGATGCAACTTTATGTAAAATATTATGTTGGGCAGACTTTGAGTACAATATTGAATTTGATAGCAACAGCACAATATTGCAGCGTATAAGCGGCTTCACTTGTAAATGTCTAGGGAAAATATAGAACAAACCTTTGAATTGAAGCTAATCATTTTCTGCAATACCTCCAGAGGGATATCAGGATACAATGAGTGTGTAATGAACTGAAAATCATCTTCTGATAATATATCAACATATACCTATATGAATCTTGCGTTAGTTTTACTCCACAGAAATTTAAAACACATTACCATAGTAAACCGGTTAAGAAATGACTTCGGTAGACCCTTTCTTCCACCTCCTTGAGACATTGGGTTCTGGCAGGCAAACAGTTTAGTAGAAGGTTGAACATGGAATGTAAGTCCCAATTCAGGGACAAAAACTTCTCCTCTGTGATCTAGGACTGCATTCAACCCCTCCAGTACTGACTGTGATGCCAGGTTTATCTGAAAATATCAAAACAATAACATAATACTTATATGACTCAAAATGCAACAGTATCATTATAATAAGAACAGATCAAAAATACACAGTAAACATGAAAGCACTAAAGTGCAATCCCTTGGAGCTAGTAGAATATGCAGAAAAAGACCAGCTACGAGGTAGACTGCACTGTTATCCTGTTATCCTGTTATGGGGCTTGGGCCTCCAAAAAAATGCAAGGCAAGCCAAGTTTGTAAGGGCCTCTCATATGTATGGCTGTTGTAAACTTAAGTTTACGTAAGGTCCCAGCGAAGGTTGGAGCATGCGCATACATTCACCTTGTGTTACAAATATGCATGTGCATTACACAAATAGTATATACCGTAAAAATGGCTGGCAGTTTGTATATGTATTATGGGGTTGGCAGGCTGATCTCTGCAGTGGAGCATTTACAGCAGATTCCAGTCATTTGTTCTCAATATAATTTACCACATAAGTCGGTGACTTCATTTTCAGAGTGAAGGGACCATCATCGAGTGATTTAATCCCATGACAGACAGATGAACAAACAGATAACAGCATTACAGTAATCCTTGCTGTGCATGCGCGCCAAGTGCCACACAGCGACAGTGTATCATACAGGTCTTAAACATTTTCTTGGAAGCAAAAGACACGTACCATAGATCGGGAAATATTTGAGTTGATTGTAATTAATTTTTACGCATTAAATTTTCGCCAACACACACGTGAGCAATCAAAAATTTAAAATCCTCATGTGATTGTTTACCATCCACACGAGTGGCCAAAAATGTTTTCATGTTGAAAATTTACCTACCTGCGTTATGTAGGAAGTATAATGAGCAAGCATATACTACACCCTGCACAAGGTGCACGCACACGAGTCCCCTATTAGATAAGTTACCATGAGTCTCATGTGCAAGCTGCTGCAATGAGAGAAGTGGGTCAAGCTGCTGTGACAAGAGGAGTGAGCTTGGTGTATAGAAATTGATGATGTGGTATGTCATGAGGTACGTGACTCTCCTAGGAAGTCAGCCCAATGAGCTCAAGACTCTGACCATTCTAGATGTGCCAGTCGCACAAGATATGCTATAATATGGTTGCTAGATATCAGTAGTTTGCCACTGT
>JAODVQ020042137.1:0-79080 GCA_025400075.2 Phenganax stokvisi
ACTGGGGTTTCCGAGAAATCTCATCTAACAAAATAGGATGCAGTCAAAATTGCGTCCGTCCTGAAATAGTTGCAATATATTCCGAAATTAGATATTATCGGGTTTGAAATCCTTTTAGAGAATGCTTCAAAAGTATCTGAGTAGATTGGAAGGAGGTTTTCAGCAATGCAAACGTATCCATTATCGCAACTTACTGAAGAAACTCTTGATACGCTCGTCACACTACACGAAGCAGACGGGAACTTGGAAACGTGGGAGAAAATGAAGGTCGCCTTGACTGCCGAGGAACATACCGTGCTAGATTACCTCACAGCAACCTTGCACCGACACAACCTGATGGCGATGAATGAAATTACGCTCTGGTCTCGCGCGATTTATCCGTTATTACAACTTGCTGAACAGGGAACTGTTCAGGCATGGGCGGGTGTTCCTCTTAAAGCGACGTATGCTACGTTTGCGTTGGAAGGTGAAGCCGATGGGGCACTTGCACCCACTGTTGGTGGAAGAATGCGTTCTCCTTATCTCATTGTGCATGAGGCCAAAAGGGGCTTGACTGCAGCCGACCCGCAATATCAACTTTATGGTGAGATGCTCGCTGCCGCATGGATCAATTGGAAAAATAACCTTAACCCTGAACAAGAGATTTTTGGGTGTTATACGGTTGTTGATAACTGGGCGTTCGTGCGTGGCATAGTCAGCGAGATTGAGAGTGAAAAACCTATATTTTTCGTTGAATTCGCTCCAGTATACGACGGTGTTCTTGAAGCGGAACGTATCGTGCAGATACTGAAGTCTATTGTCGCAAGGCACACAAACGTTAGCAGTTAACAGGAGGCATCAACATGGCAACTTTTGGGACAGGCGATTATCAATATGAAGTCGTAGAAGGGTGGGGCATGATTCCCCACACGGTATCTGGATCGATTCAAACGGGAACATCTATGTCAGCGAAGTCATCGCCGACAGACGTTTCCAAAAATTCGCGAGGATTTAATTAGTTTTGAAAAAACCTTATCTCTATTTTAGCAGCGCAGCTTGCAAGCGCGTATTGCAAATAACAGTCGTTTTTATCGGTGTTGTCGCGTGTGCTATGGTATTCGCTGACGAAGGACATGAGCATTCAGGCGACCGAATAAAAGAGTTGATAAACCGACCTCTGACGCTTCAATTGGCGATTGCTGGGCTCGTTATCTCATTCGTGCTCGGTGGTTTACACGCATTGACACCGGGGCACGGGAAAGCCATTGTCGCTGCCTACCTCGTCGGCTCCAAAGGTCGCGTAATTGACGCAGTTTTTCTTGGGTTGGTTGTTACCTTTACGCACACCTTCAGTGTTATAGCACTCGGGGTCGTTATGCTCGTAGCACAGGAATTTGCGCCGGAGGATATCGTCCCGTGGTTAAGTCTATTCTCTGGGGTTTTGATTGTCGGTATCGGCGCGTGGCTCCTCGCGAAAAATATGAAGCAGTATTACAGGGGTGCTGCACAAAGCCATGCACACGGACATCAACATCCGCATCCGCATAATCATTCACATGACCACGATCACGGACACGACAATGCACATGGACACGATCATGACCACGCTCATGCAGACGACCACGATCACGGACACGAGGATTCTCATGACCATTCCCATGACGACGACCCTGGCCATTCGCACGACCACGCCCTGACACACAGTCATGGTGGACGGACGCATAGTCACGCGATGCCTTCAGAGCGGACGGGTTTTTGGGGATTGCTATCGCTCGGCATCTCCGGTGGCATCGTGCCGTGTGTCGATGCACTCATCGGACTCTTATTCGCGATTAGCCTCGGTAAACTTGTGTGGGGTCTAATTATCCTCTGTGCTTTCTCATTAGGGCTTGCCGCCGTGTTGGTCGCTATCGGTATTCTGATGGTGATGGCAAAACCGGTAATTGCGCGGTTCACAGGCGAAGGTGTCTGGCTACAACGTCTACCGATGATCAGTGCCGCTGTCGTCATCCTACTCGGTGCTTTGTTAGTTTTCAAAGCATTTAACACTGTCGGAGTTCATATCTAAAAAAGAGCCCGGTAGGTTCGGTGTTTTTGCTTAGAAGAAACGCCCAAGCAAAAACGGTGTTTCTTCTAGCAACCGCACCATAAGTGTCAATTTTAGAAGAAAACCGCCTCAGACCCCAGGCCCAGTAGGTTCGGTTTGCAACCGAACCGGATTTTACACGGAAACCTTGAAGGCTTCAAAAACCTCTTCAGTCCCGTAGGGTTTATTTGCTTGGGTGTTTCTTCACTATGTTTATAACTGAACCTTTCTCTCGTATAGTAACCGAAAACGAAAAAGGAGCCGCACCCTATTATGGCCAACACAGTCGGAATCTTAAGCCCTGGTGACATGGGGCACACTGTCGGGAACGTCCTACGTCAAAACGGTTTACGCGTTATAACTTGTCTGCAGGGAAGAAGTCAACGCACCCGTCAGCTTGCAGAGAAAGCAGATATTGAAGACGTACCCACGTACCCACAATTTGTTACCGAAGCCAACCTTATCCTCTCAATCATGGTGCCTGCACAGGCGATGTCCGCTGCACAACGCATCGCAGAAACACTAAAACAGACAGACACAACGTTGACATACACCGACTGCAACGCGATCGCACCACAGACGGTGTGCAAATTAGGAGACGTTATCACTGCTGCAGGCGGCACTTTCGTCGATGCATCCATCATCGGTCCGCCACCCCGCACACCGGGCGCGACGCGTTTCTACGCATCGGGCCCAAACCTCGAAACATTCTCCGAACTCAACAATTACGGGTTAGATGTACGGACTCTCGGTGAAGAGATAGGGCTTGCCTCTGCGATTAAGATGTGCTACGCATCCTTGACAAAGGGACTCACCGCGCTTTGCACCGAATTGCTCACGGCGGCATCTGTCTTGGGTGTTTCAGATGCATTAACAGCAGAGTTCCAGTTAAGTCAATCGGCACTCTTTGAACGCATGGAGAGAGGATTACCGAGCATGCCACCGAAGGCGAAACGTTGGATCGGTGAGATGGAAGAGATCGCCGCAACTTTTGAACACGTCGGATTGACACCGAATATCTTAACAGGCGCGGCAGATATGTACCGATTTGTTGGCGACACGCGCCTCGCCGATCTCCCACCGGAAGCACGTGACGAGTTTCCAACCTTAGCAGAACTGGTTGAAATCTTGGCGAAGAACTTGAAGCAGAAGTAGCGCATTATGCAAGCGCGGACGTTTATTCTTGAGCTTCAGGTTCAGGATGTGTAAGTATCCATGTTTGGAATGCGTTCATATCCGCAAAAAACGAACGCATCAGCGCAAACTCACCCGGCGATGCAACAGCACACCGCAACAGTCCTTCTTGTTCCCCGTGCGTCTCTAAGCGGTCACGCCAAACATCTTGAAAAACATTGTTATCCTCCGTCATAAACATAGAGGACAGCCCAATCTGTAGGATTTTGGAGGACAAGTCGTCTGAGCTATTTTCCATGAGCGGTTCTATCAGGTGTGTCTGCTGGAGTGTGTTGAGTTCTTTCAAATTATCACGCGGGTCTTGCACCGTTGTCCCCCACTCTCGGACAACGAAATAGTAGTTCAGCCAAATCTGTAATTCTTCATCGCTTTTATCTGTGCCGAGAACGGGTTCAATTCTGGAGAGGGCAACGGTTCTCATGTTTTCTGTCGGCATCGCATCAACGTAAGCCGAGAAGTCTGCGTAGTCGTGTCCGACTTGCATTTTTAGATAGGCGAGATACGGTTCACTCGACAAGACCGCTTCCAAATCGCTTGGACTTTGAGATGTCTCCATCTCTTGTGAAACGCCAAGCAGTTGTGATAGAAGTTTTTCTTGTTCTGCGTCCAACGGTTCGCGGGCGGCTGCTCTTAATTCGCGTCTATGTTCTGCGTGTAGGGTGTTGATCTGATCCATCTCTGCCATCATTCGACCGAACCACGGCACTACAAAGGCTGCACCGACAACAAGCAACACAACGCCGATACCGATAAGAATCAGAAATATAGGCTTTTTCACTGGGAACGCTCCTTTTAAGTTGAGGCTGTGTTCTTATCGTAACATGTTTCAAATCCAATTGCAACCTTTATCTGTTTTTTTCTCCTTCAGATTCCTCTTCTCTTTCCAAAGAAGACTGAATCCATTTTTCAAACGCTGCTGTGTCCTCAAAAAATGAACGCGTGAGAGCGAATTCAGCAGGCGTTGTAATTGCAGACCGCAGCAGTCCTTCTGATGAACCGTACTTTTCTGAATGCTCATGCCACACATCGTGAAATACCTCAGTGTGCATCAGTCCTTCAAGATTCGTGACCGTCGCTATCTGCGTCAATTCTGACATGTGAGCCAGGAATTCTGTTGCTGGATAGGTTGCCATCAACGGTTCCATCAAGTGTTTGGCTTGGAATTGGATAAGCGTATTCGTTTCAACAAGAATGTCCGGTTCCTTCACCGACAGTGAACGAAATTTGAAGTAGTAGTCTGTGCTAATAGAGAGTGCCTCTGCTCTTACTTTCGGTGGTAACATTTTCTTGAAAGAGAACAGCATCTCGGTTTTCTGCTTCGGGGTCGGCATCGCCGCAACATAAGCCGGAAAATCCTTGTATTCTTTTCCAACTTCCGTTTTCAGGTAAGCCAAGTACGGCGCGCTGGATAATATTTCGTCCAGCGTGCCGGTTTGCTGGAGGAGTTGGCGCAGCAATTTCTCTTGCGTCTCGGTCAACGGTTTTCTGACCAACGCTTCTAACGCCTTTTTGCGTTTTTTCTGTTCTACCATTGCATCTTTCACGCCCTTCATCATTTCACCGGCGAGTTCGTTTTCAGTCGTCGCTCCAGCACCATTTTCTTCTGCCGACACGAGGACATCATTGAAGGCGATGACGAGAAAGGTGAACGATAAAAGCAGAACAACATGTTTCACAGCAATCGTATTCATAAGTTGTCTCACGGTCGTACCTCCGGTGGTAAAGGTTGCGGACGGATTTCACGTGGATTGGACTTTGATTGGGGTCCCTCCGTCGCTTGTTTAGAAAGCCACGCTTCTATTTCCGTAGACGAATTAAACCGTTCCAAAAGATAGTTTGCTGCATCCGTATCGGTTTCAAGGAGTTTCAACAGTCCCGCATCCGTCCCGTTTTGAGATAAGATGTCTCTGATAGAATTTATCCGATCTGCCGACATCGGTGGTGGCGGTTCCGTTTGGGATTTCTCTGCCGCAACTTCGCTGTTTTCATTTGAACGGGTAGGCGACACCTCAGCTGATTCCGTAGCGGATGTTGTGGTTTCCGGTTTTGGTGTCGGTGTTATTGAAGCTTCCGTTTCAACCCCGGTAAACGTCGGTAGCAATGTGGACAGGTCTTCGGGGACCGTATACTGGATGTTCTCTAATTCGCCTGCCACCAGAATCTGATCTGTCATCCATTTCATCTGTTGACCTATCTCGCCTTTAAAGTTAGCAAGTGCCCAGTATTGGAAGTCCTGCTCCTTAGCGAGACCCATCGTAACAGCAGTCATTACCTTGTGAAAGTCGCCGGGTGTGTCGGCAACGATTTTATGGATGCGTTCCGCCATTTCCGCTTCATAATCCGCAGGCTCGCCTTCGGGAAAATGCTCTCGGAAAGCTTTTTGTGAAATTTCCGCCAAATCAATCTTGGGACCGTCTTCACCCGCAAAAATGTTCATGAGTTCTTGGACATTGAAATCGGGAAATTCGCCTTCTTCCAAACCCTCCATCTTTTCTTCCATGTACGCCATACCGGCATCCATTCGGGCTGCGAACTCTGGACCCATAGCCTCCTTAATCCGTTCGGGGTCCTTTGAACGGAGTGCTTCTTTGAGTTTGTCCATATCTACATCTGACCCGAATGTTTCGGAGAGCTCCGCTTCGAGTTTTTCCACATCTACATCTGACCCAAATGCTCGGGAGAACGCATCCGTTTCGGTAAGCGGGTTTGCCCCACTGTCTTCGGACATATCGGTTGATTCGACACTTTCTTGAACCGACTCTGTTTGCGTGGTTACTTCGGTTTTTGGACGTGATATGCGTAAAAATGCCACACATACAAGCGAGACGAAGCATAGACCTATGATAATCAGAAACAGACGATTTTTCATGAGAAACCTCCAGGGTTTTTAATATTCTGAAACCTCAATTGTTTTCGTTTTCAAGTGAGATGTGGAACATCCCGCGCTGTTCAGTCGCGATATAAAGCCTGTTACCCTTGACAACAAGCGCGGTAACGGTATCAGGAACTTCCGGTGAAACCTGTTCCCATCTATCTCGGCTATCTAATCGATAGACCCCTTTATCACCGGCACCATAAACCGTTGTCCCTGACACAGCCATTTGGTCTATGACAGTGTTTACACCTGTTTTGTCGGTTATCACGCGCCAGTGTTCATCGTCTACTGAAGTCAAAACCCCCGTGTCTGTTGCGACGTACACCGTTGAACCTACAAACACTATTTCGTTGATATGCCTGAAGCGAAGCGGTAGGTTTGAAGTTAGGTCTTTCCATGTATTGCCCCCATCATGGGATCGAAATAGATGTCCATCGCGTTTTCCGGCATAGACGGTTTCACCTAAAACCGCAAGTTTGAGGTTTTGCCTATAATCTCCGAGACTCCCAATATCATTAGAGAGTCCTGCCATATCTATCAATCCGGTATTGAACCATTCAAGTTCGCCGCGTTTCCATCGGAGGAGCCGCCGCTGATATTCCACGTAGAACGTCTCGCCGCTGACTGCAAAACCGCTCGGATATTTTTCTATATGTTGACTTGGATCCATCTGTTGCGCTATATGAGTAAAGTCATCAGTTCCTTCAGCATCACCAGAAGTGTCCTCGGCTATATTTTCCGGGACCGCTTCCTGCGATGCAGCTCTTAGTTTTTTTTCAAAGAGGTCACCCGGAAAAGGTGGCACGCTCTGGATAGGGACCAAGGCACTGCTGTCTACAGAGAGATAAAAAATGTGCGGTTCAATCTCTTTATCTACCTTTGGGGCGATGCCGTAAAGGACATCATCAGAAATTGTGAGTTTTGCGAAAAATATTAAAAAATCGGTTGGCTTTCGTGTCGGTTCACCTGTATTAATACGAAGGGTGTTCCAGGAGTCCCCACCGTCCATGGATTTGGCAATAGCAGTGCCAGTATTTATGTAGAGGCCATTTTTAAATGCCATTAGGTTCACGATTCTGGTGTCTACTATCCCTTTCGTAAATAAATTCCATGATTTCCCTCCATCAGTAGAACGGGTAACTCCGAAAGGTCCGACTTTGAAAAATGTATTTTCATTCGCTGCCATAGCAGGAAAGATACTCAGCGTCATCAAGCCAGCCACTGACTTCATGTCGATCGAATCAGCATCAAAACTAACAAATTCAGTCCACGTTTTTCCACTATCATTTGAACGGAACGTGCTCATCACTCCCAACACTAAAAGGGTCTCTCCACTCGCTAAGACCTTAACGCCTGGCGACATTTTCATAAAAAGCGACTGCTTTGTAGGTGTTAGCTCCGTCCATGAATTTCCTAAATCTGTTGAGTGGAAGATTTCCCATAAACCTGAATTAGCGTTAGACATAACTTGCGCAACGTACGAGCCTCTCCCTTCGGAGGTTCTGAATTGGAATAAATCGGGGCCTGTTCCGACATACAGATTGTTTTTAGAAACTGCCAAAGAGTGAACAGCCATAGTTGTATCCATCGGCAATTTTTCCCACGTCTCTGCGTATGCGCGGTAAAGCCCTTGGGTTGTACCAACAAATACCGTGTTTTCAACAGCGGCAATCGCGAGCACAAGACCGTCTTCTATTTTTTCATTTAACGGGATCCACTGCTTACCCGCATCCGTAGATCGGAAAACTTGGTTGTCAAGCGCAATGTATAACCCTTCATCGGTTATTACCAGTCCGATAGCATTTCCTTCTGGACGTGCACCAAGCGACTGCCACGTTTCACCCTTATTGATTGAGGCTAACACTTCACTATTGCCAACGAGATAGAGGGTGTCACCTCGCTCTGCCATCGGTGCGCTCTCTGTAGCCGTCACAGCAGCGTTGATGAGTGTCCATGTGGATGTACTTGGGGACAAGCGATAAACGCCGACGGGTGAAGGCGCGTATATATCACCCTCAGCACTTAGCAGCAAGCTTGACACTGTACCTTCTGTAAAACCGCTTGCTTGTGTCCAGTGCTGCTGTGTTGACGGTCGCGTCTCCTTTTCTATTTGCGCCGCACCGAGTGTAACAGGCTCCGAAAGCTGCGGACCGGAAGCACTGCTCTTCCCGGGTGTCTCAAAACGTCCGGCTTGGTTGCGTAAATCCCGTTTCGCTTGTGTATCAAGAACGATCGGTGCATCAATAATTTCAATGGTCGCTTCGGATTGCGCGTCTATGTTATACGGTCTCTGGAAACGGACAAGGTATTGAGAACCGACACCCATCATGAGAAAAATAAGGAGTGCTGTTGCGGCAGAAACTGCCACCGGAACTAACGGTTTACTGCCGGAGGGTGCAACCGGTTTCAGGCGCGAAACTTCTCGCATAATGTTTTCTGTGAGATGCGGCGTGATCTGAAAATGCTCCAAAGCTTCTCGGACCATCGGTTCCTCTTGTTTCAATCGCTGCTGTGCACGGCGGAGCCGACTCTTAATCGTATTCACAGAGACACCGAGAAACGCACCGATATCTGCAGCCGACATATCGCCGAAATAATGCAACGTGATGACTGTCCGATCACTCTCTTGAAGTTTCGCAAGCAGCCGTTTCACAACCTCGCGCTTCGCTTCAGCCGTGGTCCGCTCGTTCTCTTCAATCACATATCGAGAATATGTCGCTTTTTCTAAGCGTTCACTATCCGTTTCCTCAATAGACTCTGTCTGTAGACGCTTTTTACGCAGCCACATCTTACAGTTGTTCGCGGCGATGACGTAAAGCCAACTCGTAAAACGCTGCGGTTTCTTCAATGTCGGGAGTTTCTGGTACGCTTTTAGAAACGTATCCTGTGTAATCTCCTCGGCGATATGGAAATCGCCTATCTTCCGCCACACGAGCGCGTGAACCGGTTTTTGATACTTTTTCACGAGTTCACTAAAAGCACTCTCATCACCATCAAGAATGCGGTGAACGAGTTCAACATCACTATTTTTCATGGTATCACCTCCTATCACTTTATAATGATGCATATTATAACTGAAATGGGTGCATAATTCTGCAAAAACGCGTCCACAAAGTGCTTGTGGACGCGTTAGAAACCAGCCTATCGTATCTATTACATGCCGAGCATCATTCCGAGGGTTTGAACGAGCGGCTTGAAATCACCAAAGATATAGTTAACATCATCACGTCTACGCCGAGTCCCAGTTCCTATTCTTCTTTCTCAAAAGAGATGTGGAACATCCCTCGATGTTCGGTGGTGATATAAAGTCTATCGTTATTGACCACGAGATCTGTAACACTATCAGGCACTTCTGGCGTAATCTTTTCCCATTCGCCGCGATGATTCAGTTGATGGATCCCTTCGTCACTTGCACCATAAACGACCCTGTTATCCACAACTATTTGATTGATGACAGTGCGTGTTCCCTCCGTATCCGTGATTATGTGCCAACGTTCACCGGTTTCCGATGTCAACACTCCCGCGTCGGTAGCGACGTACACTGTTGAACCCGCGAAGGATATATCATTGAACCCCTCAAAACGTAAGGGTAGGTTGGGTGTCAAGTCTTTCCATGTATTCCCACTGTCGAGCGATTGAAAAAGATGACCATCCCGTTTCCCGGCGTAGACAGTTTCATCAGAAACAGCAAGTTTGAGAGCCTTCAGACCGTCACCCTTATTGTTGAGGGGTTCGTCTGCATCTATGAGTCCAGTATTAAACCATTCTGATTCGCCGCGTTTCCACCGGAGCAGCTGCCGCATGTACTCCGCATAGAACGTCTCACCACTGACTGCAAACGCGCTTGGATAGCTTTCGCGAAGGGTCGTTTTATCTGCCCAATCCACCATATCTATGGTGGAAGGTGCGTCTGCAAGAGCAGGGACCCTTTGGATAGAGACGAACACGTTTCGATTTACCGAGAGACGGTAAATGTGCAATTTATGCCCAGGGACTAAAGTCGCTGCGGATCCATAAAGTATACCATCAGCGATTGCTAATTTGGGGAAACCTATACTGTCGGGTTTCTCTGCTGGTTTTAGTGTGAGTTCACCGGAATTCACGTCGAGATTTTTCCAAGACTCACCGCCATCAGTGGATTTTGCAATACCTTTGGAGGTGCTTGTGTAAAACTCGTTTTTGAGCTCTACTAAGTTGCGTATTGAGGTGCCGATTATTCCATTCGTAAATGAATGCCACGATTTGCCACCATCGGTTGAGCGTATCAGCCCAAGGACATCGGCCTTGAGGAAGATTTTTTCATCCACTGCTACTGCAGGGATCCAACTTATTATCGTCATTGAATCCCGCCCCAATTCTGTCCACGTTTTTCCACCGTCGGTTGAGTGGAAGCTTACCATTCCTAATACCAGAATACTCTGTTCGGCTGCCAAGACTTTAACACCCGACGAGATTTTCATCATGTTTGATGCGCTTGTCGGCGTTATATCGGTCCACGAATCCCCCAAATCACTTGAGTAGAAAACCTCCCACCTCCGGACATCGGAATTGATGTTGTTCATAAGCTCTTCCAATTCCGCCTGCTTTCCTTCAGGGGTGTCTAATTGAGAAAGGTCGCGTCCCGTCCCGACATAGAGGTTATTTCCGGAGACGGACAAAGAGTGAATCATTTTTGTGGTAACCGGCAATTTTACCCACGTCTCTGAATGCAAGCGATAGAGTCCTCGGTTTGTCCCGATAAACACTCTGTTTTCAACGGCAGCTATTGCACCAATACGGCTGTCCTCTATTTCGTAGTTAAGGGGTGCCCACTGTTTACCAGCATCGGTAGACCGGAAGATACCTTCATCTCGAAGTGCGAGGTATAATGCATCATCTGTTACCACCAGACCGACAGCGACGCCCTTTGGACGTTCGCCAAGTTTTGTCCATGTCTCGCCTCTATCTTTTGAAGCGAACACGCCATTCGGAAAAACAAGATAGAAGGTATCGTCTCCTTCTGCTATCTGTATTCCGTGGTTATCTACAGATGCTTCTGGTGGAATTGGGCTCACGAGTGTCCATGCGGGAGCATCGGGGGCTAATCTATAGATACCGATTTTTGAAGTCGCATAGACATCTCCCGAAGAACTTACCAATAAACCTGATACTGAACGCTCTTCTTCTGGACCACTTGCTTGGACCCATTGTTGTTTTGTTGGCGGGCGCGTCTCCTTTTCTACCTGCGCGGCGGCAAGCAGAACAGGTTCTGAAATTTGCAGACCGGCACCGGGGTTTTTACCCATCGCATCGAAACGTCCGGCTTGGTTGCGTAAATCCCGTTTCGCTTGTGTGTCAAGAACGATCGGCGCATCAATGATTTCAACAGTCGTTTCCGATTGCGCGTCCAAGTTGTAGGGTTGCTGGAAACGGGCGAGGTATTGAGAACCGGTACCCATTATTAGGAAGATAAGGATCGTTGTCGCGGCAGAAACTGCCCACGGTATAATAGGTTTGCTACTGGTCGGGACAACTGGTTTGAGGTCAGCAACTTGCCGTATGATGTTCTCAGTGAAGTTGGTAGGTAATTGGACGCTGCCGAGGGTTTCGCGAATCATATTTTCTTGCTCCTTTAAACGGTTGCGTGCGCGTTGAAGACGGCTTTTAACTGTGTTTTGGGACACACCTAAGAACTCGCCAATCGCTTTACACGTCATTTCGCCGAGATAGTGAAGCGTCATAACCGTGCGTTCGCTCTCCGGGAGTTCTTCAAGAAGGTTTTTGATGAATCCACGGCGGTATTCAACGGAGGCATCCTCGCGCTGTTCATCTTCGTAGGCACGATAGGAGGATCCGTCGATTTCTGCTTCGCTTGTGGTTTCCAAGGATTCCATCTGCGGCTTCTGTTTTCGGTGCCAAGCGATGCAAAGACGATCCGCAATGACATAGAGCCATCCGGCAAACTGGTTCGGATTTTTCAATGTTCCGAGTTTCTGGTACGCCTTGAGAAATGTGTCCTGGGTGAGTTCCTCAGCGATATGGAAGTCGCCAACCTTCCGCCATGTGAGCGCGTGGATGTTCTTCTGGTGTTTTTTCACCAGCACGGTGAAGGCATTCTCGTCGCCTGACAAGCAGCGGTTGACGAGTTGTGCATCTTCGTTTTTCATCAAATTTCCCCTATGTAGAATATAGCCGCGCGGTTTTAACACTCGACTGTCGGACTGCTGTTACTATTAATGACGCGATTTAAAATGCGAAAGGTTGCATAGTAGAGAAAAAATTGCAAAATATAGAGATTAAGGCGGATCGGTCTGAAATTCTGAAATGTTCGCTTGACATAAGTGAGAAAAAGCAATATACTGAAGGGCATGATGAAACTTCTATCTATAAACGTTTCAAAACCGAAACCTATTCAATACGGCGGCAAAACCGTCCAAACGGGCGTCTTCAAAGAGCCGGTGTCAGGCACTGTCATGCTTCGAGAAAAGAACATTGACGGCGATGGACAAGCCGATCTGCGGGTCCATGGTGGGACGTATAAAGCGATCTACGGGTATCCGTTTGAGCATTACGCCTACTGGCAGCAAGAATTGGAGCGCGACGACTTGCGATACGGACAGTTCGGTGAAAACCTTACCGTTGAAGGGCTGCTGGAAACCGCAGTTCACATCGGCGATGTCTTTCAGATCGGTTCAACTGTAAAACTACAGATTACGCAACCGCGCGTACCCTGTTTCAAATTGGCATATAAGATGGGTCTACCGGAATTCCCGAAACAGTTCTTAGAGAGCCGACGCGTCGGGTTCTATTTCCGGGTACTTGAAGAAGGCGAAATCGCTGCAGGCGATACGATTGCACGCATCGAAACCGCACCAGAGCCGATGAGTGTTACAGAGATCGTCAACCTCCGCTATTTTGATACAGATAATCACGAGAGGATCGCACAAGCGAGACAACAACGCGCGCTCTCACCGAGTTGGAAGCGGGCTTTTTGGCGTAGCTTGCAAGCCAAAAACTTGCTATAGAAAAGCACAAAGATTCTAAAAAAAATGAATATTTTTACAACGACAACCAAACGAGAAACGAGTGAAGCAGCGGCACACGTCGCCAGCACAAAACTGCGCGACGCGCGCAACACCAACGGACACGCCAGTTTCATCGTTGCGACGGGCGCATCACAATTCGATTTCCTTGCCGCACTCACCGCCGATAAGACAATTGACTGGGACAACACGACGATGTTCCATCTTGATGAGTACATCGGGATCCCTGAGACGCATCCCGCCAGTTTCCGAAAATATCTTCGAGAACGTCTTGTGGACGTTGTGCATCCCGGAACCGTGCATTTTCTCGATGGTGAAGCAGATGACCCGCAAGCCGAATGTGATCGACTCAATCGGATTATCTCGCAACATGAGATTGATGTGGCGTTCGTCGGCATCGGTGAGAATGGACACCTCGCCTTCAACGATCCACCTGCGGACTTTGAAACGGAGGACCCCTATATCCTCGTCGAATTAGATGAGGCGTGTCGCCTTCAGCAGGTCGGCGAAGGGTGGTTCACAGGACTTGACGCTGTACCGACGCAAGCCATTTCGATGTCTATCCGCCAGATTATAAAGGCGAAGACGATCGTATGCACAGTGCCGGATGAGCGAAAAGCAGAGGCGGTGCGAAACTGCTTACACGGTGAGATAACGCCGATGCACCCCGCCTCTATCTTACAGACGCATCCAGATTGCACAGTATTTCTCGACGCAGGCTCCGCTTCTCTACTATAAGGTTAAATAGAATCCAGCAATCATTGTCTAATGTGCTGTTTTGATCTGTCCCCAAGTAACGGCGAGTTTCTCTTGAGGGGTGACATCAAACGGAATCTGACCTAAACCGTAGAGGATTGAACGATGGACGAGTTCCCATCCATCTTCTGTTACCTGTGCCCAACCGGTGGAGTGGGGCCAGATGTTCACGTGTATCGCTTTCGTCGTGCCTTGCATCGTTTTCGCGCCTTTCTCATAGACAGAAATAGCGACTAAATTGTCGTTGTCGGCGCGAACGGCTAAGACATCAATATCGCCTTCAAAGCCGCTACACGTCATCAGTTGTGCCGCGGGTTTGCTGACGGTGATGTCGCCTTTAAATCCCTCGGTTATCGGATGCTCGGTATCAACGATGGTCAGTTTATCGCCTGCATCGGAGTTGAACGTACCATCTGCGGCAAACCCCATGTCGTCATAAGTCCATGTCTCGGCATTGACAACAGGGACAGTCGAATTTTTGTAAGCACCCAGAATGTTGGCACTCGACGTTGACTCCGAGATAAAGACAAGGTCCACATCCGCAAGATTGACAGGATGCTTCGCCAAGTGTTCATGCGGCTCGACGACGTATCCCCAGTTCTCAAGGTATTCTATAAGGAGATCGTCCTTCGGATCCGGCGCGCCTGACCCAACGAGTGCCAGTTTTTCGCCTGCAGCCATGGCAGTACTTGTTAACAGTAGTAACATGAAAATCGGTAAGAAAAGGTGACGATACATCAAAAGTTTCCTCCTTTTGGATTGTATTTAGTAATGTGGGGAACCTGAAATAGCCTTGAGGTAGGCTAATAGCGAGCCATATCCGATACAGTTTAGTAACCCGAATTTATCAGGTTTGGACATATTCTATAAACACCTATTAAATATGTCAACCTTTTTTCAGAAGCGTGATGGAGGAGAAAAATGAAAAATGCAGTCAGGGTCGGAATCATTGGTGTCGGTGGGACAATCAGTAGTACAACTGTGATTCTCAATGGAGAGCCGGGGGTCCAACTGGTTGCTTTGGCTGACTTAGACCCGGTTCGTAGGAAAAGGGTCTTGGGTGATATTAAGGGGGTTCGTGTTTTCGATGATTATCGGCAGATGTTTGAGGCATGTGATTTAGACGCTGTCTGTATTGGGCTGCCGACATGGATGCATGCCCCTGTCTCATTGGAAGCGGTGGAGCGCGGGATGCATGTACTCTGCGAAAAACCGCCTTCAAACGATGCAGCCGAGTTGATACCGGTCACAAAACTTGCCGAAAGCAAAGGCTTGGTCTATATGTTTGTTCGGCAATCTCGGTTCACTTCACGATTGATGGAAGGTCGTAGACTGGTGCAAGCCGGTGAACTCGGGGATGTATACTATGCTGAAACGCGGTGGATACGCACGCGGTGGTGTTCCGGTCGCGGATGGCGGCACGACAAAGCGAAAGGTGGCGGGGTGCTCCTTGACCTCGGTATCCATGCGATTGATAACGTCTGGTTCATGATGGGGTGTCCGCGTCCTACAGAGGCGATGGCGGGATTATATTGCAATTTCGCTCATCTTGCACCCCCTGAACAGACCTATACCGCAGATGATGCCGCGTGCGGATTTGTACGCTTTGAGAACGGATGCACCCTACACTTTGCTGTCGCATTTTCGCTGAATACAACAAACCGACAAGCACCCGCTGCCGCAAACGATCTCGTCAAAAGTGAGACGCAGGAGTTTCACCTTTATGGGACCAAGGCAGGACTTGAAAATGGGAAACTGCTGGTAGGAACGCCGGACGGCGTTAAGGGCACATCTATGAAAGCACCGCCACAAAAGGCAGATGATATAACGCTTCAGGCACGAGAATTCATCCGAGCGATCCGAGACGGAGATGAACCCCTCAATCCGGGTTCAGAAGCGGTAATGTTGATGCAGATGCTCGATGCTGCGATGAAATCGAGTGAAATCGGTAGTGCCGTCCAAATTCAGCCTATTTTATAAGTCCGAAACGGAGAACCGTGATGTCTATACAACACAATCAAGGCGGACTCACAGCAGAACAAAAACAGCAATTTCATGAGGATGGCTTTCTGTTTGTTCGGAACGTCCTACCGAATGCGGCACTTCAACCGTTGATTGATGAGTTGGCACAACGCGTTGATGATGGTACGCAGGCGGCAGTCACACACGGAATCCTTGACCCGTCGGATACATACAATGACGCGCCTTTTGAGATGAGGTTGGGACGGGTATCGAACGCCTGTTCTGATCCGAACTGGATTTGGAGCAACTATTTCCGGGACCAGAAGATTCGCACTGCCGGGATGTTCACACTCCGAACTGCCCCCGCGCTCCTTAATGTCGTTGAATCCCTGATCGGTTCGGAGATTTTGGCGCATCCACAGTTTAATTACCGGGCCAAACTGCCGAACCAAGATATTACCGTCATCCCGTGGCATCAGGATTTGGCGTATCTCATACCCGAAGAAGCAGGCGAAACACTGGTTGTGAATGTCTGGCTCCCGCTCGTTCAAGCGACTGAGGAGAACGGGTGCATGCAGGTCATCCGAGGCTCGCACCGTTTCAATCTTATTGACCACAACTACCAAGATCCGACACCTGGTCATACAGGTGGTAAAGGAATCAGTGATTCGGAATTGCCACCCGGCGACATCGTTACCGCTGAACTGGATGCAGGCGATGTGTTACTAACGAGTGAACGCGTTGTCCACCGCGGGCTTCCGAACCGCTCCGATACTGTCCGGTGGAGTGTTGATACGCGCTATAGCCAAATCGGTCTACCGACAGGTCGTGCATCCGTTCCGGGTTTTGTCGCGCGGAGTCGGGCAAACCCTAAGAGTGTCGCCACATCGCATCACGACTGGAATCGCTTACTTGCGTCAAGTTGAGTATGGATAACGCTACAATTTTGTCTTCAATGTCGCCCAGACGGTTGGCGATTTTCCTTTCGGCGCGATGTTATAAGGTTGGGTTGATTCAAAATTCTGGATCACTTCATCTGCTGTGAGCGGACGATCGTAAAACCGGACTTCATCAATCATACCCATGAAGTAACCATGGGCTTTCCCTGGAAACTTTCTTGCACCAAGATTGACAGATGCTGTAAATGGCGAAAACCCTCTTTTACTGCTTCCCGCAAATCCACCTCGGCTTAAGGTCTCGGATACACCGTCTATATAGACAATTATTTTACGCCTTCCGCTCTTGCCGCTTTCATGTATCATATAGTCATACGTATAAACAATGTGATGCCATTCGCCATCAAAAATATCCGCAATATGTGCGCTACCTGCGCCGCAGCTTCTTAGGGCTCTAATGTGGGCTCCATGGTCAAGGTAGTCAAGGTCAAGGTAGTCATGAAGCGTTCCCTTGATAATCTCAAATTCGTTTCTTACATTAACGCCATTGAGTTCTATACCCCAATTAGGGCATTCATCACCATGCGTATTAATGAGCGTCATCCAATCCTTCTTATTCCTTGTTTTGATCCAGGCTTCAAACGAAGATGTACCAATCTGGCCGCCAAAATCGCCAAGTGTGGTTAGGTTAACAAAATCGTTAACACCGTCAAATTCAAGTGCTTCACCTACCTGACCGGGGACAACTTTGGGATTTCCGATGAGTGTACCGTTGTTGTTCCCCCACACATCTTTTACTGTTTTATTCGTAATGTATCCTCTATCAAAGGTCCAATAGCTGACAAGCCCATCTGTTACAATAGATGCAGGTGCTGTCCGTGGTGAGAAAATACCCATTATTATCGTAAGGATCATGAAGTAGATTCCGCGTTTCATTGTGATTGCTCCTTTTGAAAGTGTGTTAACATCATCATTTCTACACACCGGCGTTAAACTCACGTTATTTAGATATAGCAAGTTCCGTGCCAACCTGAACAATACTGTATAGCGGAGTTTTCTAACAGACGCAGAGAAGGTACTGCACAAAATAGGGCATTTTTTCGACTCGACTGCACGCAATGGGGCGTGCTAAATAAAAAATATTGACATTCCCAGATTTTTGTGTTAGTCTGAAACGGTATGAAATGAGTTAAACAGACTTTACTTGTATCTACTCTTAAAGGAGGGTACTTTTGATGCTATATCGGATATTACTTTCCCTTTTGATCCTCGCCGGTTTGCTGCTAATGCCTTTCGGTGCCACGGCGTTGGACCTTAAAGATGAGGAATTACTGCTCTACCTGCCTTTCAACGAAGGCAACGGTGATGCGATGGAAGATCTTTCACCACACGGAAACGATGGAGAACTTAACGGGGACGCTGATTGGGTTGATGGTAAATTTGGAAAAGCGTTAGAATTCGGTCAAGCCGGAGAAGTAAAGTCTCCGTATATTGAACTGAACGAAAAGAGTTTTACCGTGACAATGTGGGTCAAGCCAGCCTTAAGTGGCGGAGACCAACAGTGTGTTTTTACACAGACACAGGTCAACGCACAAAATACGAGCCTACACTACCGTATCTACAACAACGGCACCGTCCGCATGGGTTTTTATTCTAACGACCTTGATGCCCCCGCTGCCGTTAAAGCCGATAAGTGGGCACATATCTGTTTCTGGTTGGATGTAGAAGGTAAATCCCGACAGATTTACATCAACGGCGAGTCAGTTGTAGAAGACGCAGGCAAAGCGGGGATTGAGTACCTCGGAACAGCAGGCGATACGATTGTCGGTTCATGGGGGAATACGGGTCAGCGGTTCAACGGCATCATCGACGAAGTTACGGTCTGGGATCGCGCTTTGTCGGAAGACGATATCAAGCGGAGCATGGAAGACCTAACGAACCTCCCTGTCGACCCCGCGGATAAAGTGGCAACCACTTGGGCAAGTGTTAAAGCGCAGCGTTAGATCTCAACAGTTATCATTCGTATATCATGGTGCATCAGCTGCACCACGATATAGCGACTGTCTTCACACGTTATAGGACAACTGCGTGGACACAACACGATTTCGTCTAAAAACAGTTCTCCAAAGGTTTGCTGTGCCTTCTATACCGATGCGTCCCCAAACTTTTTCTGAAACAGTGAAACCGTATCGTGGTCCGGATGGTTCGGTAATTCAGCCGGTGCCTCCCACGCTTCGGCAACATCTGTTAACCGGACAGGTTTGCCATCGCTCTCCAGAATTGATTTCCAACCTGCAAGGAAAACGTTCGTCTTGTGTAGGAGCTGCTCGAAAGTCTGTGGCATCTCGTTATGGAGTGCCATGTTCTGAAATGCCCAAATCGTCGGCAACCAGATTTCCGTTTTGTCAAACGGATAACCGGTGCCGGTGTGAATCCTAAAATTCTCGCCGCCGTAAGCCTGTTGCGTGTGGATTTGCACTGTTCCCCAGGAACCGCTCACTTGATGGAGTGTGCCGTAAAATTGTCGTCCATCGCTGTCAACATGCTCAAGTGTAATGACCCCCGGTGGACTGTGCCAACTGTCCGCTCGGTAGGCAACGGACACGACAGGATTACCTGCTTCCGCGATCGCCTTACAGACCATATAGACCCCGTGAATCCCGTGTGTCGGGTAGTCGTCAAACGAGTTCGTCGCAGTATAACAGACAATCTGCTTATCGTTTGCCCATGCCTTTGCGCGTGCGATAGCGTCGTTGTGCTCATGGCTCGATGGTGCAAGGATCGTCGCACCGTGTTTTTGAGCGAGGTCAATCATCTGTCGCGCTTTAGCGAGTGAGTTCGCGAACGGGCGGTTGATTAGATTCGGTAACCCGGCTTCGAGATACGGTTCGTGCAGGATGTGGTTCCACGGGTGGTTATAATAACCCCCGGAGATTATACCGTCTACCTTTCCTAACATATCGTCAAAATTCTTGACGGCTGTGCAACCGTAAGTCGCAGCGATCTCTTGTGCCTTCTCATATTCAATATCCCAGCAGTGCGTAATCCGCATGCCTGTAAATGGCGTGTCCTTCTCACCTGCACGTGGATTAATGTGCGGTGCCCACAACGGCGTATGTGAATAGGAGGCAACGTTGAGAAATCCGACGCGGAACGGTTCAAAATCGTGAGCGCGTGTTTCGTTGGATGCAGGCATATTCCTCTCCTTTACTAGCTTGTAAAAAAGATTGTCAAATAAACCCTAATTTTGGGTATACTATATAATGGATTTGCAAATCGGTCAACCCGTTTGGCTTTTATTTTTTTACGACTTACGAGCGTCCGTATGCAGGCGGGGTTTGTAACCCCGCCTGACCCAGGTATTATATAGAGATTCATGAAAAAATGCGTAAGTCCTGTTTTTAACATTTTATGGATAAGGTGAGCAGGGATGCTACACCTTAGAGTGGAGGAATCAGAGCGTTGGAAAACCTCATCCACGGTTTGGCTGTCCGCGGGGTAACGAAACATTTCCACCGAACCAAGCGGACAAAGAAAAAATTACGTTTCCATGAAAAGATTCACAACTCATCATAGCAATTCTACTCATTCCGATCAGGTTTTGGGTCTTCCATCTCGGTGAACGGTATGCAAAACGCGTCGGTCGCCTAAAAAGGAGCGGATAGTCCCAAAATTTACGCACGACCTTGCCAACCTTTATTTTTTGTTTTTTCTATTCCATTTCTCTAACACCTAACACGGAGGGATTAATGTCAGGATATTACAGAGCACCAACAATTTGTCAAGATACCATTGTTTTTGTCTGTGAAGACGATTTATGGACGGTCCCTGTTCAAGGCGGGATCGCTCGGCGACTCACATCGAACCTCGGAACAGTCGGTTCACCCCGGTTATCACCCGATGGCGAACAACTCGCTTTTTCAGGACGTGAAGAGGGACCTTCGGAGGTCTACATCATGCCTGCCCTTGGGGGTGAAGCGAAACGGCTTACCTATCAAGGCAGCAACGCATCTATCGTCGATTGGGATGCTGACGGAAAACGTATTCTCTATTCAAGTAACGCAGGTTTAGCGTTTGATCCGTGGCTATGGAAAATTAACGCGGAAGGCGGAGAACCACAACGTCTATCGTACGGGCCCGCGAACCATATCGACTTCGGGGATGCTGGTGGTGTTGTCCTCGGTAGACTGACGCGAGAACCAGCACGTTGGAAACGCTACCGTGGCGGCACAGCCGGTCAACTCTGGGTAGACATCGAAGGGGACGGGCAATTTCAACCCCTCAATCCTGTAGATAGCAATTACACAACCCCGATGTGGCTCGGCGAGCGTATCTACTTCATCTCTGACCACGAAGGGGTCGGTAATATTTACTCCTGTCTACCGACGGGTGAAGACATTCAACGCCACACGCATCAGGATACCTATTACTGTCGCACGGCGCAAACAGACGGAAAACGGATCGTCTACCACGCTGGCGCGGATCTGTTCGTTTACGATATTGAGAACGACACCGAAAACCGAGTCGATGTTGACTTCAGAAGTCCACGCATCCAGCGACAGCGGAAATTCGTCAATGCGTCGGCATACCTGCAAGCGTTTGCACTCACACCGGACGGGCACGCTTTGGCATTGGCGGTTCGCGGTAAACTCTTTACGATGGCGAATTGGGAGGGTGCCGTCCTCCAGCACGGTGAACGCGATGGGATACGCTACCGCTTAACGCAGTGGCTCAATGACGGTAAACGCCTCGTTACGATTTCAGACGCTGCCGGTGAAGAGGCACTCGAAATCCATACCCGCGATGGAAGTGCCGATGTTGTCCGTCTCGACGATCTCGACATTGGACACGTCCGTCAACTTGCGCTCTCTCCAAAAACTGGAGACGATGAAAACGATCGACTGCTGCTTGTCAATCACCGTCTTGAACTCCTACACATTGATCTGGAGACGCGCGAACACCGAGTACTTGACCAAGGGCATTATCGTGGCATCCGAGATGTCGCATGGTCACCTGACGGTAAATGGTGTGCCTATAGTTTTTCACCCACCGAAACGACCCGATCTATCAAACTCTGTCATATCGAAACAGGTGAAACCTGCCTCGTTACCGAACCTGAATTCAACGATTTCGCACCGGCGTGGGATCCCGACGGGAAATATCTCTATTTTCTCTCTTATCGAGAATTCAATCCGGTGTACGATGCGCTCCACTTCGATCTCGGCTTCCCGACAGCGATGCGCCCGTTACTGGTAACCTTGCAAAAGACGTTAGGAAATCCGTTCGTCCCGGAACCGCACCCGCTTGAGGAGGAGAAGGAAGATAAGGATAAAGGGGAAGAGAAGCAGCAAGATGGAGCGGATAAAGCGTCTGATGAGAAGTCTGAGAAGAAGGATAAGCCGGAACCGATTACCATAGACTTAGACGGCATTTCACAACGCGTTGTCGCCTTTCCGTATCCACGCGGACGTTACGGACAGATTGCCGGTATTGAAGGCAAAGTGATTTTCACTTCCTTCCCGGGAGAAGACGCAGTACCGAGTGACGATAGTCGGGATAGACCGAGAGGCACACTCCACGTCTATGATTTCAAGGAACAGAAAAAAGATACACTTGTTTCTGGTATTGAGGGGTTTCGACTTTCCGGTGACGGCAAGACCCTCGTTTATGTGAACAGAAACCGCTTGCGAGTTATCAAGGCTGGCAAAAAAGTGGAAGGCGAAAAGTCTGAGAGCAGAGGTGGTTCAAATCGACAAACCGGTTGGATTGATCTCAGTCGCATTAAAGCCTCTATTGTGCCGACCGCCGAGTGGCACCAGATGTATCGAGAGGCGTGGCGGCTTCAGCGTGATTTCTTCTGGACAGCGGATATGTCCGGCGTAGATTGGGAACACGTCTATCAACGTTATCTGCCACTCCTCGATCGCATCGCAACACGCGGCGAGTTTTCAGACCTGATGTGGGAGATGCAAGGCGAACTCGGCACTTCGCATGCGTATGAAATGGGTGGCGATTACCGGAGCTCACCAAACTACGCGCAAGGGTTTCTCGGCGCAGATTTCGTTTACGATGCGGAGAACAACGGGTATCGCATCACGCACATTCCACACGGAGATGTGTGGGAAGTCTCGAAAGATTCACCACTCAATGGACCGGGGGTTAACGTCACGGAAGGCGATATTCTGCTCGCTATCGGCGGACAATCTGTCAGTGAGACCGTCTCGCCCGGTGAATGCCTCGTGAACCTCGCGAATCAAGAGGTACAAGCGACGTTTCAGAATGCAAGCGATGGTGAAAAACGGGATGTAACACTCAAGATCCTCGGGAGCGAGAGAGAACTGCGCTATCGTGAATGGGTATCCAACAACAGACGCTATGTCCACGAAAAGACGGACGGTAAAGTCGGGTATATCCATATCCCTGACATGGGAAAGCGCGGATATGCAGAGTTCCACCGCGGTTTTCTTGCCGAGGTGAGTTATCCCGGTCTGTTGGTTGATGTGCGTTACAACGGCGGTGGGCACGTCTCGCAACTGCTTTTAGAGAAGTTATCGCGTCGTCGTATCGGATATGATGTGCCGCGCTGGGGGACACCGCATCCGTATCCAGATGCTTCCGTCTTGGGTCCGATAGTCGCGGTAACCAACGAAAACGCAGGTTCTGATGGCGATATCTTCTCGCACTGTTTCAAATTGATGGAGTTAGGTTTGCTGATTGGGAAACGTACCTGGGGTGGCGTTATCGGTATCTCGCCGCATCATCCGTTTGTAGACGGCGGTGGCACAACGCAACCGGAGTATTCGTTCTGGTTCGTTGATGTCGGTTGGAGTGTTGAGAACTACGGCACGGACCCGGATATTGAAGTAGACTATCGTCCGCAGGATTACGATACGGAAGCCGATCCGCAGCTCGACCGTGCGATAGCCGAACTCCTCCGACAGATGGAGGAGAACCCGCCGCAACTCCCCGATTTCGGTGAACGTCCACGTTTAACGTTGCCAACCTTACCGAAAGCGGAATAGGAGATATTTCGCCAATTCTCGGTAGGCGCGCTTTGATGAAGTTTAAGAATTTAATTCGATAATACATCAACAACCTCTTGGTAGGAGCGAGCTGTGCTCGCGATCTTTAACGATTACCGAAATATTTATTTAATCTTCATTAAGCGCGCCTTTTCTTCTGAATGTTAAATGCCAGGGCGATTTAGTTCTCCGTTTTTTCGTCCAATTTTGAACACCCAGGCCCGGTAGGTGCGGTTTGCAACCGCACCGGACTTGAAGAAGAAAACTCAAAAATTTAGAGAATCCGATAATTTGTCTAAAACTAAATGGCCCTGTGTTAAATGCCACAAGTCATTGATTTAAATCAATGAATGTGCTATTATGTACACGATAATCAACAATGCGGCATACACACCCAAGAGAACTACAATTTTACCAGACAGCAAACGGACGGGAACCTTTCACCGAATGGTTTGAATCAATTCGGAATCAGGAGACGCAAGACAGAATTCAAAAGCGACTTGACCGGCTCGCCCTTGGTAATTTTGGCGATTACAGAACTGTCGGTGGTGGTGTTTTTGAGCTCCGTATCCATTTTGGGGCAGGTTATCGTATCTATTTTGGACAAGTGGATAATACAATTGTGCTTTTGCTTTGTGGCGGTGATAAATCATCGCAGACGCTGGATATTGAACGGGCAAAAAATTATTGGTTAGAATACAAGGAGACACAACAATGAGAAAACTGAGAACATGGCGAGCTTATCTAACTGAACGGTTCGCTACCAATCCAGAATCAGCAATTCGGTATCTCAAATTCTCGCTTGAAGAATACCAAGTTGACCGTGATACGCCTTTGCTGCTACTTGCATTACAGACCATTGTGGAATCGCAGGGCGGGATTTCTGTACTTGCTAAGAGAACTGGAATTGTGCCAGAATCCCTCTCCGATATTCTGTTCAGCGACGAAGCACCGCGGATTGATACGCTTATCACCATCCTTAACGCTCTCGGATGTCGCCTCTTGATTGAACCTATAGCAGACACAGAGCTCCGTTTTGAAACCGGTAGTGATGGAGAAACAGGCGTAAAACCGGCCGTTGAGAAAGGCGTAGAGCGAGTCGTTGAACAGCAGCTGTCTTAATTTAAGCCGATAGTTCAAGTAAATTTTTCCTTAAAGAGACCAAAGACACATGCATATACTTTGCGCCAATGTAGGCAGCACCTCGTTCAAATACCAAATTATTGATATGAAGACCACGACTTCTCTGGTCAAGGGTGGCGTGGAACGTATCGGTAACGCACCCTCTGCCTTTACACACGCCGTGCCGGGGAAACCTGCACGCGAGGGTGAGATTGATGCACCGACACATACCGCCGCGATCGCACACGCGATGGCGTTGATTACCGATCCAGAAGTCGGTTGTTTTGAAGATTTAGGACACCTCGACGGTATCGGATTCAAAACGATTCTTGCCAGAGGCTATTGGCGTTCGGCACGGATTACCCAGGAGGTCATCGCTGCACTGGAGGCATCCACACCGCTCGCACCGATGCACAATCCCGCGTATATCGCCTCTATCCGTGCATTTCAAGAACTCCTGCCAACGACACCCCTCGTCGCAGTCTTTGAGACGTGGTTCCATCAGACGATCCGTGATTACGCCGCCGAATTCGGTGTCCCTCGCTTCTGGGTTGAACAGCACGACATCCGTCGCTACGGCTACCACGGTGCCTCTCACCGATATATCTCTGAACGCGTACCGCAACTCCTCGGACGCGACTCAGCGGAAGGGTTGCGCATTATCTCGTGTCATCTCGGCGG
Organism: Phenganax stokvisi; assembly: GCA_025400075.2. NCBI lineage: Eukaryota > Metazoa > Cnidaria > Anthozoa > Malacalcyonacea > Clavulariidae > Phenganax > Phenganax stokvisi. The sequence goes on from JAODVQ020042137.1 coordinate 25,596, forward strand.
CAGTTCGTCTCTCTGTGCTATCAAAGACGGCGAATCGATTGACACCTCTATGGGAACATCTACGCAATACGGGATGATCCAGTCCACCCGTTGCGGCGAGTTGGACGCATTCGCAGTGCTGTATATGCTCGACAAAGAGGGGTTCTCTACCGACGAAATTCGTCGTCAGTTGATTGAGGATTCAGGGTTAAAAGGCATCTCTGGTACAAGTGGTGACATGCGCGATATTGAGGCAGCGATCGCAGCTGGCAACGATAATGCTCGTTTGGCACTGGATACTTATGTCTACGGCGTGAAGAAATATATCGGCGCGTACATTGCCGCACTCGGTGGCGTGGATGTCATCGCCTTTGCGGGGGGTATCGGTGAGAAAAGTGCCACGACACGCGCAAAGATTTGCGACGGATTTGAGTGGTGCGGTATCCATTTAGATAGCAAAAAAAATGAGCACGCGACCGGCGAAGTTGACCTTTCCGCCGATAACAGTCGCGCCAAAATTCTCGTCATCGCTACGAATGAGGAACTCATCGTGTCCCGTGAAACCGCACGCGTTCTGAGTTTGTAGCACAAACTGTCAGTTTGTGTAGAATGCTTACATTACATCAAATACTCTCGTTCGCGAAAGATTCTGATCGCAAGCCACAGCAAACCGACTGTTAGAAGGCAAATAACAAGCAGTGCCACCCATTCGGAGGGTGGCGATGCGCCCAAAGCGTCCGAGATTTCGCTAGGTGCCCTGTAGTCAGGGAACAGCGTGAGGAGATAGTGCGATATAGAGAGCCGCTTGATACCCATCGGCATGAACTCAGCTGTCGTAATACCTTCCCATCCCATCACAAACAACAATCCCCATAAAACAGGATGCTTGAACTTCGCTGCGAGTGCCGCGGCAAGTGCGCCATAAGCTAACAGCGATAAAGCCGTTGCTGCGCTATAACGGACGCTCATACCTAAATGGAATAGAATATTTTTGTCTAATTTTGGGTGTGTCGCTACAATAATCGTTAAGATTAGATGAGACGCGCCTATGATAGCGAGGGTCCCGACAAAGTAGGCGACGAATTTACTAAGCAGGATCGTCGATTTACGAAGCGGACGCATCTGAAGATACGTCAACCCTTTACCGTCAACCTCATCGGAGATAATAGCCGTACCATAGAAAATCGCAGACAGGTTCACCAAGAGTCCGTACAGCGTGAGTGTTAGCATCGGTATGAACCGGTTGACGATACCGCTGCTCCCTACTGTAAGCCGGAATATAAGCGCAATGAGAAGCGATAAACCGCATCCGAGCAGAATCAGGACTGTTCGGCGGCTCCAAAACATTTGGCGCAGCGTCACCTTGAAAAGTGCAAGATAGGTAGGAAGTGTGTTTGCGTTGATGGGCATTTATGACCTTTGAACACTATGCGTTTAAAATAATATTAACATTAATCTGCAGATTTGGCAAGTTTTTAATTTAATAGGACTTACGCAAATCGCTCTTTTGTAGCATAAACTGTTAGTTTGTGCCTGAGAACGTCCGTGTTTCTGAACAGTTTACCGTCTAATGAAGCGTCATATCGTCAAAATTGCGTAAATCCTGTTTAATTTGACCAGATATCGGATTGGAAATTTAAAGGGTAATATGCTATGATAGTCTACCAATAATGAGTCTTTATGGCGTTAAGGGAACCAAATAAGCGTTCCCAAGGTTTCCTATCCTTTTCTTACTCTAAAATCGCGAACTTGTAATGAAATGGAAGGGTTTTGCTTGGGTGTTTCTTAAGCTCTTGAGCGAAAAGCGTCAAAGTACAAACCACGTCGTTTAACCCCAAGGAAAAATTAAAAAATGAATCAGCACGATTTCACGGTCACCGATTCAGAGATCAACTTTTTCAAAACGTTCGGTTATCTCAGTTTCCCACAACTTATGGCGGATCGCATCACCGCGATCCAAGACGCTTTTGAAACCGTCTGGGAGGAGAGAGGCGGCGGACACAACGGTAAACCTCATGAAGGCAGGGCGCGCTCCTGCATCGTCCCGTTCATCGATCAGAGCGAAGAATTGTCGTCCTTGCTGGATGATCCGAGGATTTTGGCGATCGCCAAGGCACTCCTCGGTGACGATTTCAATTACATGGGAAGCGACGGCAATTTCTACGTCGGCGATACCGGATGGCACTCGGACGGCGGACATAAACTCGAAGACCCGATGCACATCAAGATTGCGTTCTACCTGGACCCATTGACTCGCGATACCGGCGCGCTCCGCGTCATTCCGGGGAGCCATCTCTTCGGCGATAACTATGCGGATGCCCTCTCTCAACAGGTCGGCAAGAGCCAAGAACTCTGGGAGATACACGGAAAGGATGTACCGGCAACAATCTTTGAGACAACTCCCGGCGATCTGGTGTTGTTCAATCATAACACGAAGCACGCCGCTTTCGGGGGCGGCGCACGCCGACGGATGTTCACGATGAACCTCTGCCAACGGTACCCTGATGACAAACTCGACGCACTACAGGCATATATCGCTGGGTCCGCACGCTTCTGGATTGACCGGAAGTATGGCGAAAAAATGATACGGACAGCTACACCAGAGCGGTGGATACACCTCGAACAGGTGAGGGCAAACGATGGACATCTCGCGGAACTCTCGCGCCAAGCACAAGAACGGATGAACGAACCCTCGCGCGGGTGATGCTGCTATTCTTGTCCAAATCAGGATTTACCAGATTAAAGGATTCGCAAGATATTAAGGGGTCGCGTGTTCCCACGTATTTCGGACATAAGTGATTGCCTGCTCAAAACCTGTCTGTCCTGAACGACTGGCTTCTTCAATGCTCAGCCAGCCATCATAGCCTGCTTGTCTGAGACGCGAGAAGATTTGCGGGATCGGGGAGGCACCCGTCCCGACGCGAACCGGTTCAAACACGCCAACTTCACGGAGGTCGAAGATATGCACGACAACGATGCGATGGATAACCGCTTCCAGAAGTGTCAGGACATCTTCACCGAGGACGAGTGGGTTCGCCGTATCGAAACAAACCCCGAGTGGCGTATCAGAAAGGGCATCTAAAATCTCTAAGAAAATTTCTGTCGGTTGTGAGAAATCCCAATAATCCCACGGTGCACCTTTGGTATGATTCTCATAAGCGAGTGTGATCCCGTGTTTTTCCGCTTCATCAAGCGCGTGTCGGAACCCGTCTGTCACCCACTGAACGCCTGCTGCGCGTTCGGTGCCGGGGTGGTTTTGCCCTGCCGTCACACGGATAAATTTTACCCCCAACGCTTTCGCCAATGCGATGTCCGCCTTTAGGTCTGTTAATTCTTGTGAACGTTGCACCGGATCCGGATGCGTGAAGTCAGAATAGCAGGCGATCATACACGGGGTTATATTGTGCTTTTCGAGGGCAGTACGCACCTGCATTATCGTTTCCGCGTCACGCGTTGGAAAAAACTTGATGCTGAAATCGACCGCATCTAAACCCAATTCCGCACCAAATTGAATCCAGTCGGCGACGCTGATGTGTCCGTTGAAGATGTCGTCGTAAAGAGAGACAGGGAGACAACTAAGTTTCATTGTTGTTTTCCTTTTGGTGGTCTAAGACATTCTATAGACATAGCACTCCGCTGGAGTGCAGTTATTTGAATGTACTATTTTCTATAGACATATTGCTCCGCTGGAGCAAAGAGGTATAACTTTCAGAAGCGTGGATTTCATTCTGCTCAACTCGGTATGCTGATAATTGTCCTAACTTTAGTAAAAATTAAAAAATCGTCCAGAAAACGCAGCCCGTAATGGAATGGAGGGGTTTTTGCTTGGGCGTTTCTTTAGGTATACGGAGAAGTACGCTAATGTCTGCAACCCACCTCACCGAACCGCAAGGAATAATTAAAAATTAAAACATGAACCGATACATCGGACGTTCTAAGGCGATACCGATCAAGGTCCAGATTGCACCAACGAAGAACTCACCGATGACCAAACCGATAAAGAACGGCATCGCTCGGCGATAGGTCCGCAAACCGCCTGCCTGAAAGAGTACCGCTTTTATCCCCCACGACAAAAAGATCGAGAACCAGTACCAACTCGTATTCCAGAAACTAAGCGAAAGCGCATATCCAGCTGGATGGAAGGGCCACCAGATAAACCGGCGACGTAGGACCATCAGAAGCGTCGTTAAGGCGACTGCACCACCGGAGGCGGAGACCGCACCAACGTCTATGGATTGGGGATTGATGAGCCACTGCTTCAGCTGTTCGTAAGTCCAGCGGCACTGTGCTTGTTCGCCGTAGACCGCGCCGCCGTAGTGATAGCCTTGCGCGTAGTATGCCCACGCCGATGAAATCGTTCCGACGATAATCACCAGAACAACAGCGACGATAAAACGGTTGTGCGACAGTCCCCGAACCTGTGCAACCTTAAAACCTTCTAACATAATCGGCATCGGATGCGAACGGTAGGAGCGGTTGAAACCGTGAAACATGCTGAACGTTGTTAACCCCTCTGCTCCGATCCGACGTGTTCCGAAGAATGAGACCAGCACCTTGTCCGGTCGCCACGGCACGTCATGTGCTGGGGGGCCCACTTCAGCACGGATACGCGTGATTGCAACAGCCAACGCGAAGAACAGGACGAAATAGCCGAGAATACCGAAGATCGGTGTGCCTGTACTTTTGAAGAAGAAAACGATGAATACACTACCGACGATCAAACCGATGACGGCGTATCGGGTATGTGCTGACGGCGTGCCATCTGTTTGAAGTTCGATCTTCGTGGCTCGGAAGGCGTTTTTCACCTGTTGTGCAATGAATTTTCGAGTGAGCCATATCGCCGAGATGCCTAAGCAGAACCATGCGCCGAAAGATTGCGCATCAAGGAACGGAAATCCCCGCAGATGCCCGATACCTGCCATCGTGCCCCAGACACGCGTTATTTTATGAAAAAGGTAAAAGAACCAGATAGAGAACGAGAGCTCCAACGGAATAAAAAAACTCATTCCGATCGCAAATGGATAGACGGCAATAGGTAGCCTACCGATAGCGTTCAACGGCTTCGTCTGGAAGTGCTGCCCTAAATTGTAAAGACTTCCACCTAAACCCGGCACCACTGGAAATAGGAAATGGAGACCGTTCAGAAGATTCATCCCGCCTGCAAGGAGGGCCGCCAGCAGAAAGAGCCGGTTGCTCAGCAGCGTGCGTCCGCCGTTTTCTGTCAGATGCAGCGGAATCTGGATGACGGGGTAGCTCAGTTTTTCGTGGTTTACCCACTGGTGTCGGATAAGAAGCGTGATGCAAAGCATCATACCCAATAGGACGATGATCAGCGCAGACCACCAGAGGACAGGTGTTATCCACAGTTGTAGATGTTCGAGGGTGTGAAGTGAGGCATCACCTTGATAGAAAGCCGCTAAGGCATTCCGGTCTTTAATCGTGAGCCAATCTGGGATGTGCCGGTGGAACAGTTCTCCCCATTCGTTTTCTGGACTCGCGAACCAGATAGGGTAGGTGAGCAGGGGCCACAGTATCTGGAGTGTGTCGTGTCCGGCGATAGAGGAGGCGATGGACACGAGTAGATAGACCACCATCAATTCAGCATCGGTAAAACTGGCGTTTTTTGCCGTCGCTTGCAAGCCAAAACTGACTCTATAAAAGCTGCGGATTGAACGGAACAACGGGTTTAACGCCATTAAAATCAAAACGATGAAGATGACGTTAAAATAGACGGTTGAGACGGTAGGGAAACTCTGACCTGTGCTATAACCACCGGGACCCCAGTTAATCATGAGCCAATAGGAGTTCGGTATAGTGATAAGGAGCGAGAGGAGCACAGCACGGAGGCTGACTTTTGGTGTCGCTTGCAAGCCAAAACTTGCTCTACAAAAATTGTTTGGCATCTTTTCAATTCCTCATCCTATTGTATAGGGTGTACGGGAAATTGTCAACGGTGAAAAAAAGAAAGCCCATGCTAATGGTATATTGACCTAACTCGGAAGCCAATATCACAAGTATGGACTCTTCTCTCTATTTAAGTCTCGTTATCGTGTTTAACTCCTTTGGTATGGACTTATGTGTTTGATAGATTCAGACGCATTGCTATATATTAACATACGTTGAAGCTGTTTGTCTATGAAGATTCAGACTTTTCAGGATGAAGTCGCTCAATCTTTCAGCGAAAGCAATATTCTTGTTTCACCGCCTCCGGAAACGGAGGTCTATAAGATAATTACATACCACAACTCTAAGAACCTTCTACTCCTATCAATATTATGTAAGTCGCATGCAATTTTTAACTTGACAAAAATTTGGTAATTTTCAATAATGATAGCGTAAGTCGCTATCTTATAGAATGTTGATTCTGAGGAAGATTGAGTCAATTGGGACACATGAAACGGTGTGGTGTGAAGTAATTTAAACTATATGCTCAACTTCGCGGACTGTGGGTGTACTTTAATATTACAAAGGTAGCGATGGTTGCATGCAATTGATAAATCCATGGGATACTCCTTTTTAGTGTTTTCGTCTGTGGTAAGGTAGAAACATTATAAAGGAGTTCCCATGGATTGCCAAGCAAATTTCCAAGTGCTCATTTAAGTGGCAACTTGGACGATTGGAGCAGCAACGTAGGTGAATTTCCTATGAAGCGTCCGTATTTTGCTTTCGTTCTTTAGTCAAGCGTAAAATAAAAAAGTTCGCCGTTTCGCTACAATTTTTGGCGGGCTGCTGTCAAAAATTGTAAAGTGGGCCAGTTAGGTTCATGAGGTGTCCAATTTTAAGACTTCAAATTTCGTCAACAAAGGGAACTGCATCAGTTCTATGTAGTATTAAACGGTTAGTACAGGACATGCATTTGCGCGAAATCCAGCATACACTAAAATATTGATTCAACAAAGGAGTACAGAATGTTTTACGAGTTAACACGTCTACATTTCGGGAAGTTACAAATGGTCTTTGTTGTTGCGATGGTCATCGCCTTCGCAGCTTCAACGGATGCCGACCTCAGCGACCCGACGCTATCCGTCTACTATAGTTTTGACGAGGATGGCGATACCGTCAAAGACGGTTCTATCTACGGCAACGACGGGACAATTGAAGGAAAATCTATGAGAGAAGATGGTGTTATCGGCAAAGCTGTTGTTTTAGAACCACAAACGTGGGTGAACTTAAACGGACCGGAATTTGAAAACGCACCGGTTGAAGGTTTCACCCTCGCTGTCTGGGTCAATCATAACGATTCCCCCGAACCACAGAGCATCTTCGACGCGATTGGCACTGATCACGGAAGCGGTCTCTTCCACGTGGAAATCCGTCCCGCCGGATTCAGATGGTTCCATCGGGATGGTGCCCAAGCAGAAGTCTTCAATATCAACCCCGGCCCCGTTATCGACGGTGGGAAGTGGGTTCATTTCACCGGCACCTACGACAGTGGTAGCAAAGATGTGAAAATCTACGTTGACGGAAAGGTAACGCACGAAGCGAAAGGGAACGGTGAACTGTCAGACAACTGGGGTGTTTCAGCAGCGATCGGACACCATAAGCAAGGTCGCTGGTACGATGGCCTGATGGACGAGTTCTATATGTTTGCCAGGGCACTGTCCGAAGATGAGATTAAAGAGGTGATGGACGGCGAATTTTTGGCGGTCGAACCGGAAGGTAAACTCGCCACAACTTGGGGCAGCCTTAAATCGCAACGCTAATATTACCCATTGAATCGCGAACTATAGTAAAATCTACAATTAACAAGACATCTATAGAAGGCGAGGTTCATGAAGATTAACTTATTAATTCGGTAATGTCGGAACGTGCGATGAATCGCACTACTACGAACCCACCCGTTTGTAGTAGGGCAATTCATTGCCCGTCAATCACCGATTTATTTTCTTAAACTTCATCAAACCCCGCCTGCAACATTGAATCGCGAACTAAGCGGCTCGAACACAGTGTTTTGCTATGTCTGAGCCGCTTTTTGTGCCGTTCTATCGATGCGGTGCATATTCCCAATCGAAACGTTGTCGTCCGTAAAGTGTGCCATCAATTTCGGTCTGATGGCAGATGAGGCACCGATGCGCCTCGGTAACACCGTGGAGTTCATGCGCTAACTGAATCTCTTCTGTGTTATGCACGTGGCATTTAATACACGTGTAGCTCCGATAATCATTATCGGCGTAGATAGCGATTTGGTCTGCGACCTGCCGGAGATGATAGGTCCGTCCATCGTCTGTATCGGTGACTGTCCACGCATTTCCCTGTTCCTTGGTTGCGATAGGCGCAGTTGTCGGGACCCTGCTCTCATTTTGTAAGAACCACCAGTGCAGGTCTTCAGGGATAGCTTCTGAGTTATCTAAATCTTCTGGAAAGGTTGTGCTGACATGGAAAAGTAGGCGTTCAGGCGTATGACATCTTGCACACGGCACATCGTGGACATCGGTGAGCGGGAAGAATTCGTCGTGTTCTAACTTCTGTTGCCCGTGGAAAACGATGCTCACAAGCAGAATCGGTGCAAGGATGAGGTGGCATCGGAGCAGAACCTGACGCGTCTTGCGGGCAGTTAGACTCACACCGACTCCGGTCCCTAAATTCAGCAAAGCGAGTAGGAACGTCAGCCATGAGTGCCACACGAGCGGTTGGAACGCCGAATGGTATAGCACCAAGCATAGACCCATAGATGCGAGGCGTTGATGGTATCTTAACCACGTCTGGCGACTGCCCCACCGAATCCACCGACTCCGCAGAATATAGAGGCTGGCAATGACGATAACGATAGCACCGATGATGCTAATCGTGTGCCTCGCTTCACCGAAACTTCCCGCCTGCCATATACATAACCCTGAAATAACAGCGGCACCAACAATGCCGTGTCCGATTTGGATAAAGACTTTCATGCCATCAGTTTAGCATAGCGATGTAAGGAAGTCAACGGAAAATTTCCGTTCAGAACCATTCAGTATTCACGGCAATTATTTGAACGTACCACAGATAATATGCTATAATAACGTGAGTTTGAAAAAAGTGTATAAGTTATACAATGACCGGTAAATCGCTGGTCTCTTGAAGTTCTGAGAGATTCACCGAAGGTTTTTTCTCCAAAAGTTGATACGCAATCAAGGCAGAAACAACATTGACTTGAAAGTTAGCAACACTTCTATGCCGACTGTGTTCGAGTTGCGTCTGCGTTTTGAGTTCTTTGATTACCGATTCAATGATGACTCGCTTTTTCAGCAACACTTCGTCAGAAGTTGATAAGGCGAGCGGTTTCATGTTTTTACGGACTTTATAGATCAGGTGGATACCTTGGGCGTTGAGCATCTCCCGGAGGTCTTTAGAAATATACCCCCTATCGCCATAGAGGGCTCCGAAGCACCTATCGGAAACCGACAACTCCCAAAGGGGTTGACGGTCATCGGTATTCCCCGGGGTCACCTGAAAACCTAAGAGATCGCCGCTGTCGTTGATAATCAAGTGAAGTTTGAAACCATAGAACCATCCCATTGAAGTTTTCGAGCGTCCAGCATGTGCTGCGAAGACCCGATGCGATGAGATCCGCTGATTCTCACAGACCCGCAAACGTGTTGAATCCACGAAGGAGACACCGCTACATTCACCCAAGTGCACATGAAGATAAAGCGTCAAAAGTGTCAACACTTCTTTCTTGAGTTGAACGAACCGAGAATAACTCACCAGATTCGGAAACTCCGCAGACCAATAGAGGCAAACATGTTTTTCATAAAAGTGCTTGAACGTCCGATACTTGCTTTGATGAAAAGCGATCAGGAGCGTCATGACTTCACTCGGATGCAGCCGCTGTGGACGGCCGCGGGTTTCAGTCGGTTTACCGTCCTCAAGCGAACGCGGTGCCAAATGTGCTTCGTATGCTAAAAAAAAGTCGTCAATTTTACAGAAAAGTGTTAGGATACTCATCGGAGAACTCCTTTTGGTTAGAGAGTGTGGATAACCTCATTATACCAAAGGGGTTCTCTTGATACAAAAACTTTCAATTATTTATCAAACTCACGTTATAATAGTGAAGATTTACCTACAATGGAGAGGATAAAGATGCAATTAGCTTTTGTATTAAATCTTGCAGAAAAAGGATTAATGTTAGTAGGGAGCCTTGCAGTATGCGTTTTCCTATCCTGTACTTTGGGCATCAATCAGAAAACTGAACGAAGAACAAAAAACGCCATGCTTTCAAACTCTGAACAACAGATTGTACAAATCGGAAAAGATGCTACAGTGATCTTAGTTGGTAAAGCTGCTGATGAAACTGGTGGCTACGGTACTGGTTTCTTTGTTCGGCGTAATCTGATTGTTACCAACATCCACGTTGTTGCTGGTATTCATGGCGGTGATTATAACTGGACTGTAAACTTAATTAATCAACCGACACAATATACGATCAAAGGCGTTATGGCGAGTGATCCGAAACGAGATTTGGTTATCTTAAAGGTTGAAGGGAAAGAAATAGATGTTCTTCCCCTTGGCGATAGTGATATGGTAAAATCTGGTGATAAAGTTATTATTGTAGGTGTCCACGATGATGCGGAAGGCAATATCTTGAAAGGCACGATAAGCCGAAAAACTGCTGATTTCTTCCGAATGAAAGCCACACTGCTTCCAGGATATAGCGGTGGTCCCGTCCTAAACGACAAAGGAAAAGTCATAGGAGTTTCTGTGGAAGGTGGAAAAGCCAGAAATTCGAGTGCTGCTATTCCTTCAAATCATATTAAGATATTGCTCGATAGCATGTTGACACAAGAGAAACCTTTAGATAAATGGCAGCAGGAGCCTCTTATACAAGCCTATGCTTATGCCAATCAAGGTCATGCTAAGAAGGAACTTGACGGTGATCATCAGGGAGCTATTAAAGCCTATGATACAGCCATCCATCTAAACCCAGACTTTGCTGGTATTTACCTTAAAAGAGGACTTGTGAAGTCAGACTTAGGTGATTATAAGAGTGCTATTGAAGACTATAACGCTGTTATTCGCCTGGGTAGAGATTATTCAGATGTTTATTCCAATCGAGGTGTTGCGAAAAAAGGGTTAGGCGACTATAAAGGTGCTATCGCAGATTACGATGAAGCGATTCACCTTGAACCAGATTATTCCGATGCTTATGTTAATAGAGGGTTAGCAAAGAAAGATTTACAGGACTATAAAGGTGCTATTAAAGACTGTGATACGGCGATTCGCCTTAAACCTGAAGATGCTGTTGTTCTTGCTACAGCCTACGGTGTTCGCGCGGATGCGAAGTCAGGCTTAGGAGATATGAAAGGTGCGATTGAAGATTATGATGAGGCGATTCGTCTAAAACCCGGAGATGATACCCTTACCACTATCTACATTAAGCGTGCGGATGCGAAGTCGGACTTAGGAAATACGGAAGGTGCGATTGAAGACTATGACGAGGCGATTCGTCTAAAACCCGAAAATGCTATCCTCGCTGCAGCGTATGTCAACCGCGGACTTGAAAAAAAAGACTTAGGAGATACGAAAGGTGCGATTGAAGATTATGATGAGGCGATTCATCTAAAACCCGGAAATGCTACCCTTGCCACTGCGTATGTCAATCGGGCAGATGCGAAGTTGCAATTAGGAAATGCTGAAGATGCTATCGCAGATTATGATGAAGCAATTCGCCGTAATCCGAAATATACTGCTTTTGTTCTCTATATTTACCGCAGGCGATCCTCCGCTAAGTTACGCATAAACGACAACAAAGGTGCTATTGAGGATTACAATGCTCTTATTAGGATGGATCCGACAAATGCCGTTGCGTATGTCAATCGCGGGGTTGCAAAGTTACGCTTAGAGGACAATAAAGGAGCGATTGAAGACTGTAGCACCGCGATTCGCCTTGGTCCGAAAAACACTATTCTTGCCATTGCCCATATCAATCGTGCGGAGGCGAAGTTCAATCTCGATGATAATAAAGGGGTGATTGAGGATTGTAATGAGGCGATTCGCTTGAATCCAGACTTTGCTGAAGCCTACGAAACTCGGGGCGATGCCCGATCAAATCTTGGAAACAATAAACGTGCTATTGAAGACTTTGATACCGTTGTCCGCCTAAAACCTGATTATGCCAGAGTTTATTATAAACGTGGGCTTGCAAAGACTGAAGTTGGCAACGTTTCAGAAGCAAAGTCTGATTTGCAAACCGCTTTAAAACTTGCGGAACAGGAAGGTGATGGATCTCTCAAAACCAGCGTTGAGGAAGCCCTTCGCCTTTTGGAATAGAATGGCACCATCTGAGATACAGGGATAACGTGTTAGATTCCGGTTTTTATAAACAAATGAGATTGTTGTCCATAGTAAAATAGAGTGTCAGATGTTCGTGTACGTAGACGTAGAATGCTCTTTGCAGTATGATTTGTGATGTTGAGTATCCATGTATGTGTTTTGCGCGAGAGCAGCATCAATCATCCTTGTGGGTGTCATTGCCCGAAGCGGTTCTTTAGCATGAGGTATAGATAGTATTCTGTTTCTATAAGACCTTAAAAGCGTATTGCCAACCGGCAGTGAACAGCCACGTGGTCTTGAGTTGAGTTCCGATTAAGTTCTGATAGAGGGGGATCTGCATCTCGATGGCAAGTCTTTGTCCTGCAAAAGTGCCTGTCGGAACGATGAAATTGCCGGAGACCGTGAGATCAAGTCGCGTATGCGCGCGAAAGTCAGGACGGTGGTTTGGACTCATACCAATATTTAAATCTGGGTTGCTACCGGTGATATTTCCTTGTCGCGACAATAGTAATCTGCTACTGAGGCTAATCCAATTGTTGATCTGTCGCGCTGCCCATGCTGTGCCAACAAAGGTAGCACCATGCCGGTACTCGCTGGAATTGGTGTGCAAGGGGAACACTCCACGCAATTGCCCACCATAAGACAAGGTGTTGTGAAATCCAAAGAGCGTGATACCTGGGTGTGCTTCAAAAGAACCGCTCCCGAGCTGCATAGGATACGGTAGAATTTGTTCACTATTTCTCATTTCGGTAATAGAACCGGTTGGGAATGATACACCAATATTGGTAAGGAACGTCAAATTCGATGTTTTCCAGAGCGTGATAAGTGCTTCTACTTTGGTGTCGCCAATCCCCGCACTGGACATTTCATGATGTCCAATCGGGGTACTATGTTCCCCATGTGTATGTTGCTGGCTTCCCTCCATTTCCATGTTGCGTTGTTGGTAGTTTATCATTCCCATAAATGTAGTGCTGTTGTGGGGCGCGAACATTACACCGAGCATATGCATCTGCATATCCATTTGTGTCGGGACCACCATAAAATCTTTCAGGACCTCTGCGGTTTTGAGCGAAACAGTTCCGGATTGTAAGCCTTGCATGTCCATTGTCATGAAACGGTATGAGAACATCATTTCGCCTGTTTTGTGTCCATGGTCACCCATTACGCCGATTGGTGCATGGCTATCGGGGCTGGCCTGTTTGGGGGTGTCTCCGTAAACAAGTGTCACAAAAGCGAATATAAGCAGGAGGTTTGTTAAAAGTGTTGCGTGATTTTTCAATGAATCTCTCCTTTTCTGATATTTATGTTGGTGGGTTGGTAACCCTGTCTATCTAAAATGTCTAAGTTAATTGGAATGTTTCATAAATAGTTATAGGACTTACGCATGCTGCTCTTTTGTAGCACAAACTGTTAGTTTGTGACACTAAAACGCTGTGTTTTCCGAGAAATCTCATCTCACAGAACAAGCTGCAGTCAAAAATGCGTAAGTCCTGAGTTATTTTTATCGAAAACAGGTTTTAATGTAAGAAACATTTCGTGTAGGTATCCGGCATCGGACATTCATTAACATGGATACCTGCAAAAGTAGGATACCGAGTCCTAAAAAGGTAGAAACATATGCCAAACCTCGCACCGGTAAAGGCTTATGCGTCCCTGTGATCGACAAGAGTTTGCTCAAAAAATCAAAGACAGGTTCAATTATCCTAACTTTTGGCAACTATTATTTCTGAAACACCCTCAGTTAATTGAGGGGTGTGCATAAATACCTATAACAAAATGGTATATTTTGACACCGTTTTTTTTTATCGAAATAAGGTAATCATTCGTGATACCTCTCGATCCGGTAAGTTGTAGATTGAGTTGACTACCATGGCGATTTGCAGCAGTAAGGTTGCGATCATCAAAAAAGATTTGACATTTTCGATGCCACTGACAGGCAGCTGTTTCCGGTTATTCTCCGTGCCTGTCAGTTCCGTCAACAGACTAAACATCGGTTCAATCGCTGTTTTCCGCTTTGCCTGATAGGTTCGGAGTTCCGGTGAGTTCTGGATCGTTTCAAGATAAGCCACCTTCTTAGCCTCTTTAGCATTCGTAATCGGCGTTAGCAGAAAAACCCCTTGTTTTGCGAGTGCCTCGATACGGGCAAAGTCGGTATAACCGGCATCAGCGACGATATACTTGATATTTTTCGACACGAGTGCGTCTGTCTTTTCGTCAAATCCTGCTTTTTCGCTGACAGAAGCGGTATGAACACTCGCAAGTCGTGGCAAGCCTTTTAGCGTTGTCGTCAGATGCAGTGCGTATCCATAGACCCATCCGCAATACTTGCTTGTTGACCAAGTCGCATCTGTATCAAGGTTGCGTAGACCATCGGGAATATGGTTCGATTTTCGATCCTTTTGATGCCAGACGGGCCCCTGTGCTTTATAGAGGCTTTTGTCTTCAAAGACGACTTCAATGGGTGTTTCGGTGTCCAAGGATATACCGAAATCTCCGATATATTCAACGAACTTTTCGACTGTCGCTGTGAGGCGTTTATAGCGACGAGAGAGCGTCGTCCGAGATGGGATACCTTCAAACTTCAGTCGCTTCACCCATTCTGAATGCTCAACGAGGAAGTCATGCTGTGCTTTGAACCGATGGATACGTTTGATCATCATAATGGCAAAAAAGATAATCAGTGAACTTTCAGGATACACTTGCGGACGGCCTTTAGACGTGGTTTTATCGGCATGCGTAGACTTCTGAAAATCTCTATACAGTTGAAAGAAAAATGTGATATAATATCTTCGGTCAGGATAACACACGGTTAATACTCCTTTTATGGATTTCTTAGAATAAGAGTATAACCGTCGCTCATGTCAAGACTGAGTGCTAATGGAAAATTGGATCCTTATAGTTATTGACTTTTTGAAAACAATCGCACTTACTTTTTACATGAGCCTAACCGTTATCCTGACTAATGTCAATTATGCACACCCCTCAGTTAATTATAGGCTTTACTACCAGTTCTATGTCAATGTAGTGGTTTACGTTGAATGGAGCAACCACTACAAGGGTTAAAAGAAGCCTTAGGAACGTTATTGCGTTTGATATTATATATTTTTACCAAGTTTATATGATGGATACAGAAATTTACCTTGGTAAATTTGCTATTAATCCGAAGGTTCAGTCGCAAGATATCTGGGGTTTGGTTTTATATCAAGCGGATAGTGAATTTTCCAAACTTTGAGTTTGGAAAAATTCTCTTTATTTACAGGATAGATGGGTATAAAAGCTATGCTATGCTCGCCACGTATGAATAGTTTAACCGCAAGACTATTCCAACCGGTTGGAGGAATGTAATATCCGGTGTAGGGTTTACCCTCAAAATCGAAATAGAGTACCACACCGCTCGTGCCAAATTCTATTACGGAGGGCGCGTTGGCATTCCATATCAACTCTTTGGACACAGTATCTTGTGTTTTGAATTGAATAGACACAAGTCTCTTTTCAGGAGTGGTGCTAACAACTTCAATAGATTCTAAAGGCGTGCCGCGTCGCGGGAATAGCCGTGTGTGTTTTTCAGTTGCGGTTTTTCTGTCTCGGAATAGTTTGGTGAGACCGAAGCGGCGATCTGCGTTTTTATCACTGCCGATGAAGGAAAGATTCCGAGGTAATCTAATAACCTCGTTCTGTGTTAACATCAGATGTGTTGCACCATGGGAGATAAGAAAAGAGAGTGCCTCTCGCTCGGATTGGGCACAAAAGACATGTCGATAATAAAGGTGTATCCAGTGTGGTATGTAATGATCCTGATCAATGATAGTTTTAACGCCTCCAAAAATGTTGAGTTGGCTACCGTGGCTCCAGTGAGCCGCCACAACGCTGTTTTGTGGGAGCGTGGCCTTCATCCATTCAAAAGTCTCTAATATTTCACCCCGGCCAGGAATTGGTCCTCGCACATTCTTGGCTCTTTTCAGGGCACGCGCAGCGTGACCTCCAAGTGGAACCCAAAAAAGCATCGGAATCAGTATCACGACTGTGACACATTTGACGACCCAAGGTTCTCGGAAGTAAGTAGGCAGTCTTTTGATTGTTTTAAGTTTGAATATTAGTTGTACGGAGCAGTGAAATAGCAACGAAACGGTACCAAAGGCAACGGGAATACCAATAAAAAAGTCGAATCTTTTTCCACCGCGCGCTAGTCCTATCCATAGAAGTGCCCACACGATAGCGAGAAGTGTTACAAATTCCGTTGGTGATTTTTCTCTGCGGAGGCTTGCAATGCCGATTCCGATAGGTGCAAGGGCAAGAGAAGCAAAAAAGAGTATATTACAGATATCTGTGCCAATCCACTGACTGATGGGCCATCGGAAAAAAGTGGTCGCAAAAAAGAGAGTAAGGGAAACTGCCAGAGGTACAGCTTTCCATCGCCAGACTCGGAGACTTTCAATCACGAATCCAAAACTGCCTAAGATAAAGAAACTTCCATAGCGCTCTCTCCAGTAACCAAAACGTGGACTAACAAGTTCACCTATGGTTCGCATCAACCGGTTTTCGTGGAATTGATAAGCAGTATGCCCAAAATTGTCAAGGTTGATGAGGATGTAACCAATACCCAGGGCAATGCTGCTAAGTGTTAAAAGCCAAGCGAGATGTCGGGCATAGGAACGAAGTTGTGGAAAAAAGTCGAGGAGTAGGTATCTAACACAGCGGATTCCGAGAACAACGAGTGGAGGAAAGAGTAGTAGGACAGTTACATGCGTTGTAAACCCATAGCCACTCCGATATGCCGGACTGATAAGATAGAGCCACGGGGCGAACATGAGCACCCACAAAGCATATTCCCTTAAATGCTGTTCACTACTTGTCGTGCAAAACCTCCAGAGTTCTACAGCAACTATTGTTATCAGAAAAAAACCAAAAGCCTCCCAACTGAGACCACCGAACAAAACAAAACCACCGCTTGCAAGTGTCCATAAAATACGTCTGCGCGGGTGTTGTGTTAGCAAAGACGCGAGATAGGTTGTGGTAACCAGAACAGCAAGCATAAAGCACCAACTGTCCCGATCCGCAAAACCGGCAGAACTGCGTCCAATGGCACCGGGAAAGGTTGCTAGGAGTACCCCGACGATGCCAGAAAAGAAGAGTCCATAAGTGTGATAAAGAAAAAGACAGAGCACACCGAGACCAATAACAAAACATACGGGTGGCGCGTAAACAGAGACATCATAAAGCGAGATATTTGGAAAGCATAGGGCGATTGCTTTGTGAGAGTAGGCAAGCGCAAAAGAATAGAGATTTAGGGACTGTCCTAAATCTCTACCAAGGGGTAACCAACGATGCATATCACGTTCTGGAAGATGCCCGTGTTCAGAGATGATACCTGCTTGCCAATAATAGAGATAAGCATCATATCCGGTGAACTGTCCATCGGGGATTCTACCAATTCCTTGGCTACGAACCCAGAAAGCGAGGAGTAAAACGCAAATAATGAGAATGCTACCCAAGGCCCTTTTGATCATCGTGTACTATCACTCACTTCAACATTGGTTAACAAGAACAACTACCGCCACTGGCACAACCACAATCGCATTCACTGTTATTGGAGCTGTCGTTATTAGTCTCACCGTTGGTGAATTTACTTAACACCCAACGAATGACATCTCCAATAACCGGTACGTCTGTTGGATCAATCTCGGCAGGAGGAATGGGTCGAAGGTTACGATGGTCATCACCTTCACTCGCTTTTGCGGTTGTGTAATTGGTTGTGAGTGTGTATAGACCAAGTGAAAATGCTGCCATGAGAAGGATTGAAATAGATATTCTAACCTTTCTATTTTTAAGTATGTGTAAAGACATAATCTCCTCCTATTTGATTTTTTCTCAGCTGGTTACATGTGGATCAACAAGAGCAACCGTCAACACCACAACCACATTCACATTCACTACTATTGTTATCGGTGTTGTTGTCGCTAGTGAAGATGTCAGTGACTAGGCTTGCTAGCCAAGCAATTGCGTCAACAACGTCTTCCAAATCATACTCCATGTGAATTTCTAATGTGCCCGCATCACCATCACCATCAGCATCACCATCAGCTATCTCACCTGACACCCCACCTTCGCTCGCTTTTGCTGGTGTGTAGTTGGTTGTGAGTGTGTATAGACTAAGTGAAAATGCTGCCATGAGAAGGATTGCGATAGGTGTCGCAAATTTTTTATTCCTGAGTGTGCATAATGACATGATTTTTTCTCCTCTGGTTCCATTGAAGAGTAAAGTTCTACAAATTACAGAAGATTAACATTACGAAAAGAGTTTTTCAAAACCTTTACGTAGGAACATCCAACCTCGTTTAGGCAGGGCTTTAGCATAGTGCGCTACTATGCTTGGGATTTTCCGTAAAGTGGACCAGGATACCCGTGCGCCTACGGTAGGCATTCCATTTATATCTCTTTCCCGGAAGACCGTAATATAAGGGGCACAACCAGCACAATTCGCCGGTCCTATTGGAATTTTGGCTTCTGCATAATTCCAATTTTGAAGTTCTTTTTTGTGGATGGGGCACCCCAATTGTCTTAACTGTTGAGGTGCCATATCCACAAATGCCTTGACATCCGCTTCAGTCATTTTTTCAGGAGGTGTTTCCGCTAAGAGTACCAGACTGATACTGAAAAGTATCAAGGAGATTCCTACGAGTGTGAAAATGTGAGAAGTTTTCATAAGTCAACCCTCGGTTCAAAAATCTTCGTGGTCCGGAATCGCTGGAACAGTCGGTTCAACTCCATCAAGCGTTGTGGAGTTTTCCAGTTCCTTAGTTCTTTGTGCGCGGTCTGGTCCTGACACTTCAACATCCAAACCTGATAGATTTTCCAAGAACGCTTTGGCTTCTTCAGGTGTTATATCTCCTGCGTTTATACCGTCTATAATCATAGGTTTTACCTCTTGTAAAAGTTCGAGTCCATCAACCTTGCTTCGCATCGCGGCCACGTGGGCGCGTCCCACGGCAGCGTCTTCTTCGCTCAGATCAAACAAGTTGATGGCGGTTTCCACCATATCGCTGACAACAACAACTGGTAACTGGTTGAGGAAATTGTTTACTTCTGCTGTGTTGTCTCCGTGAGTGGTGTTCGCTTCTTCTGCCATTTCAATGAGGGTGTATGCAGTACTGATACGGCCTATGAGATGCGGGACTTCTGGATCGGGCCCAAATTTTGCGATTAGAACATTTTCTAACATACCTAACTTTTCGTCAAGGTTCGTCACAGAAAAAGATGAAAGCTCCTCAATTAGTTGTTGTATCTCTTCCTCAGTGAGCCCTGCGTAAAGTTTGGGTTCATCCTTACCATCGTTTTCGGATGCCATCATCCCATTTGACATGGACATATTGCAATCTGCGACATCTTCATCGTTTTGGGAAGTTTCTACCGTTTCAGCGGTTAGCACAGGTGTAGTTTGGGAGGGTTCTTCGGTGATGGAGACCTCTACCGGTCCAGAGGATGTTTCCTCTGTTAATTGAGCCGGGATGGATGACTCACCAAATTGGCTGGATTGCGCAGTTGGTGTTTTTGATAGACGTGCTTCAAATTGTCTGGTATCGTGCCGCATGTAGGTGTGGAAACCGATAGCAATCAGGACGACTAAAATACCGATGATTGCCACGTTCCGAGGGGAAATCCATTCACGTGATTTCATGCTATAATCTCCTATCCTTTCGTTTGGGCTCTCTTCCGAGTATCACCAAGTGGGTAATATGCAGAAAGACATGAGGCCCGTATAACAAATGTATGTCGTAAATTATCCTATGTGCTCTATTCTATTGGGGCGAAGTCTGCCTCTAACAATCGCAGCTACTGTTGCTTTCTCCACAACCGCATCCGCACATGCTATTGTTATCGGTGTCATTGTTATCGGTGTCGCCACCGATAAGGTTACCGACCCATGAAATAGCCTTTTTAATATCGTCTAAATTCACGTAAAAACCGGCTCTCCATTCACTACCATCGGTTTCGGCTACGAACCCGCTCTTCCCTTCTTTAGGTGGAGGTGCTGGGTTTTCTTGTGGCTCTAGTATGGACTCCGCCTCTACAACCGTGTTTGAATAATACATGTAGAAAGCAGATGTGAAAATTATAAGCAGAACGATTGATACACATCGGATAACTGTCGCGCTTCTAACATCAGATATAGACATTTGTTTCTCCTTTACACTGAAAGGTGGGCGGGGTTAATAAAGCTTAAGGAATTATTCCGTTTACCTTATCATCTCTATCGAACCCCACCAATATAAGAAGGTGTTCGCGCACCTAATGCCCACTGAAATATCTATATATTTCAAATTTCCTATTGGGCAATGAGAGGTGCGTTAACAGCTGCAGCTGCTCATCGTGCTTCCGCAACCGCAAGAGCAATTGCTATCACTGTTGCTCTCATTATTACCCTCGCCGCCGCCGGTTATGAGGTCACCAAACCACGAAATGACGTTACCGATATCGCTCCAAGTCACTTTCGCTTTGATTTTTTTTGTAACCTTCCCATCCGGGCCCACGGCGATTTCCCCTTCTATTCCACCTTCTGCTGCGTTAACTTCTTGTTCAAATACACTATAGTTCATATAAAGCCCTAACGCGAACGTTGCCATAAGTAGGGCCGCGATAGGGCTAGCGATCTTTCTATTTCTAAGATAAGACATTAACATTCAATTTCTCCTTTTGGGTTCCTGACAACGGAGCAGGTTCAAATAGGAAATCTCATAACACATTTCAAACCGACTTTTGATGTCCAATACTATTTTCAGAAGCTAAGTTTGGATGAACTCACATTAAATGCAAAGTCCCATAATCAATCGCCGATATTAACTAAATGTAAATGAGTTTGCATTACTGTTTTGATAAAACATTATCTCTCGTTGTCCACCATTGCGGAAACGGGATCCGCTGGGTTATCCCTCGCGGCTTTCTTCCACTGCGCTATTACACGTTTTGCAGTTTTCTCAACGGTGTTAGGAGAGATGCCAATTGCTTTCGCAATTTCCAATAGCGGCTGTTCATCCAAGTACCGTTCCATAACCCATCTTTCTTTTTCTTCCGGAAGGCAGCCCACTAACGCGTCTAAATTGCGTCCGATGGGAATCAACCACTCAAGAATTCGTTCCCATCTTTTCTGAACCGCGTCAGCGGTTGGGCCTACCGTCTCTGCTATCTCTTCCATATCAGCACCCGCAGCCTTAAGTTCTGCGACTTTTCGGTCCTTGCCTTGGAGGAGACAGAGCACTTGCTTCACCAGATACAGTTTTAACTCGGCTCGTTTCGCATCGGTTTCGGCAAGAAATGTTGCGTAGGGTAATTCCGCTTCGTTGACAGGAAGGCCTTCGAGCGACTCAACGAATGTGTGTCCTGTTTGCCTTCGCCGCTCTGCGTCTCTAATTTCATTACGCGTTAAATTTCTTGCAATCGTGAGCAACCACCCTCGCAGCTTTTCCGGTTCTCGGACTTCGTGCCTCTTTTGCCACGCTCTGATAAAGGTTTCCTGTGTGATATCCTTGGCACCTACAGCGGGATCAATATGGTTCCGCAGCATTCTGTCAATTTGGGCAAACACTTCATCGTAATACGTTTTGACAAGTAGGGTGCCTGCCTCCTCTTCGTCGTCAGTTTCTAAGAATTGCCGGTTTATAAGGACATTATCTTCCACCTTTATCTGTCATAGCCTCCTATGTAGGGCAATAGATGCGTAATTGCTTGCCCTTATATATACATGACACCACATCGGGGTGGATTCCGACATATTGGGTCATTTTTTTTCAAAGGTGGAAAAGGTTGTGTAGAATGTAAACTTTTTTTCAAGTTTTCTCGTATAATATGTTATAATTGACCAAGATTCACGGATAGGAGGAGGAACTGATGAAGCTGCAATCTACTTTCCTGCTGTTGCTGCTTCTCGCAGCGGTAGCGTTTGCCGGATGTTATACGCAACTCGGTTATCATGCGTCTTCAAACTTTGAATATGGACACCCCTATAGAGGTGTGAGAGATACTGACACGGCGCACACTTCCGAGGCAGAATCAGAAGATATTGAACGAGAGGATAAAGATGCTGAGGCATCGGAAGGTTATTATGGACGAAGGAAACGTACTTCGCGTACCGTCTATGTTTATCCTGATGGATACCATACCCATTGGGTGCCTTACACCTACGCATATCCATCCTTTTTTTATTATCCCTACCACCCGTTTTACGGGTACCGTTACTATGATTACGGGTACCGTGCGCCGTATTATCGCTACTATAGCGGCTATTATCCGTACAGAAACGTCTATCGACGGTATCACAGTGGAAGTCGGTATGCACCCCTTTCACGGCGGACGTATAAAAAAGGCGATTTGCGGCTCGAAAACCGACGTTCTCGCAGTTCACGCGGTGTGACTTCGCCAAGATCGAGATCCGAGCAGCCGCGGCAACGCTTAAGGAATCGGAACGAAAAATAAACGAACCACAATGAAAAATGAAAAAATGGAGGAGTCAAAACGATGAGACGATCGGTCTATACAATCTTTATCTGTTTATTCCTCGCGATACTCTTTGTGCCGCTTAGTCTGGCGCAAGTAGAAGAGATGGCGATTGGGAAAACGTTTGGTGTCGGGGCACGGACAATGGGAATGGGGGGTGCCTCACTCGGGCTTGCTGATGATTTTACCGCACTCTATTGGAACCCTGCAGGGATGGCACAGATCCAAAAGTTCGAGTTTTTTAGCAGCCTATCCCACAACATAGAGGTCGCTGATACCTATTTTGTGGGTGATGAAATCAAAACAGTAACGAGGCGCTCACAGATGCGTCCGAATTCTATCGGGTTTGTCTATCCATTAGAGACCCAGCAAGGCGGTTTGGCGGTCGGTTTCGGCTACAATCGTCAACAAAATTTCGATTACCAGACCGCAATTCAAGGCATTGACCCGAGCTCTGGCACCGATTTCAGCGGACTCTCTGTTGATGAAATTGACGCGAACAGTGGCGGGATTGGAATATGGAGTTTTGGTGCAAGTGTGTACGTCACAAAACGCGTTCTCGTTGGCGGTTCGTTGGATTTTTGGAGCGGTAATAGCCTAAATCAATTGGATACAACGGCTACTGACATCGTAAACATAGACAGCGAGTTATCGCGTTTCAGATACGACGACGAGGTCGATCGTGAGTATTCAGGCGTAGGGGGGCGGATAGGTCTGCTTGCGCATCTGACGGATAATATTAACTTCGGCCTGACACTCGTTGCACCTACGGAGTTAGGTGTTGACGAGCTCTGGTACCAATCCACTTTAGAGGTCTATGATGACGGAGAAGAGTGGTCAGATTCCGCAAGTGGGTCTCAAATCTACGACATTGAGCGTCCCTTTGAGGTGGGTGCCGGGGTTGCTGTGAAATTATTCGACAAGCAATTGGTTTTGGCTGGGGATGTTCAATTCACGGACTGGACACAGACACGCTACGATCCAGCACCGGCGGACGACATTCCGAAGAATAATTTTGAAGAGTACTATGACACAACCCTTCAGGTGAGACTCGGCGCGGAATATCAGATTCCCGTCATTGCAACCCATATCCGCCTCGGCTATCTTCGCGACCCGATCCCGTTCAGGGATACCCAGGTAGATACGCATGATTTCATGACAGTAGGCGTGGGTAAAATTTTCGAGGATTCCTTGAAGCTTGATGTTACGTATGTGCTCGGCGGTTGGGCCCAAGAACGCAATGAGGTGAAGAGTGAATGGAACATCCATCGGGTGTTTCTATCCGCAGCCTATCGGTATTAGCCTGTCGGATTTCGGATGTAATAAAAAACACGGGTGGAGTCGAAGCTCCCCCGTGTTTTTTATTGCCTGTTAACCGATTCTCTCAAACGAGTTGAATGTAACCCATCTGTGTGCCGTCTCCTTTTCGGAGTTCGCCTCTGATGATGCGTGTGTAGCCACCGTTCCGATCTTGGTAGCGTGGCCCGATGTCATCAAAGAGTTTACGTAGCACAAAATGCTTGTCGATCGAGGCAGTTTCCTCACCTCTTCCCGGTTTGTAATGCAAATCTGACCCGTATAGCATTTTTGCAGCTTGTCGGCGTGCGTGCAGATCACCCCGTTTGGCGAGCGTAATGAGTTTTTCTGCCACGCGACGAAGTTCTTTGCACTTGGGCAGTGTCGTCCGGATCTGTTCATGTTCAAATAGCGCGGTGGCTTGGTTGCGGAAGAGTGCCTTTCGATGGCTTGATGTTCTTCCCAATTTCCTGCCGCGTTTTCTATGACGCATCGTCTTCCTCCGTGTAATCGTTCTTGTGAAGCATTATATCGGTGGCTGCAAGGGAACTTGTGCCATATCATCTTCACCGGTGTCTATGCCGTCCATATCGTCTAAATCCATTCCAAGGTTAAGTCCCATGTTGGCGAGTTGTTCTTTGATTTCGTTTAGCGAAGTACGCCCGAAATTCTTATATTCCAACATATCCTTTTCCTCTTTTACGACGAGTTCGCGTATGGTTTTAATGTTTGCGGTCTCAAGGCAGTTACTTGCTCGGACTGAAAGTTCGAGTTCAGAAACAGGTTTCGCTAAATAGCGGTTTCGCCGTAATTTCTCCTCATCGATTTCCGGTTCCGGTTCTTCGTAGTATTCATCGAATTCTGTAAAGAGGTCAAGTTGTTGGAGCAAAATAGTCGCTGCGCGTGTGACAGCCTCTTTTGCGGTGATCGTTGCGTCTGTCCAGATTTCGAGGTTAAGCTTATCAAAATTTGTCATATCGCCGACCCGCGTCTCTTCGACCCAGAAATTCACTTTCTGAACCGGCGAGAATTTCGCGTCAACCGGAATTAACCCGATATCCTGTTCTGAAGACCTGTGTTCTTCCGCGAAAGAATAGCCTCTGCCGGTTTGCGCGCGAATCTCTATATCTAAACCCTCACATTCGTCGAGCGTTGCGATATGCTGGTCGGGGTTAATGATTTCAACACGGGCATCTGTCCGGATATCGGCAGCAGTGACTTGCCCGGAACCTTCCGCTTTCAAAATCATCTCTACCGGATCATCTGTATCTATCTTAAGTCGGATCTCTTTGAGATTAAGAATAAGTTGTACAACGTCTTCTACGACTCCCGGAATTGTGGCGTATTCGTGTCTTACCTGTTCAATTCGGACTGCGGTAATCGCCGCGCCTTTGATTGAGGAGAGCAGGACTCGACGGAGTGAATTGCCGAGCGTCGTTCCAAATCCGCGCTCGAAAGGTTCTGCCGTATATTTCGCATAGTCCGGACGTAAACTGTGTAGATCAGTTTTTAGACGCTTAGGCATTTCTAACTCGGATCTTATCATCGATTTCCTCCTATAGGGGTAAACTGAGTATGAGAACACACACGAATAAGCAGCAACCCGGATGTACATTCAACATCTGCTACTTGATTCTGTGACGGTACCGTATGTTTGGACATCCCTTAATTCCCCGCAGCATCTTAATATACGCATTTCACAGTATAGTCTTTTATTTCTTCCTAAGATACTCAGGCTTTGGTAATTCGCTAAATATAGAGATGTGCCTATCGGGAGTAAAGTTCAATGATGAGTTGCGTTTCAAGGTCCACAGCGATCTGCTCTACGACAGGGGCACCTTGAACACGTCCTTCCACTTTATCCGTGTCGATGTCGAGCCATTCTGGTGCACCGCGATGTTGCGCGTATTCCAATGCCTCCTGAATAGTCGCAAGATTTCGACTGCGCTCACGTGGTGTGATGATGTCACCAATTTGCACGATATAGGAAGGAATATTAACACGTTTACCGTTCACGGTGAAATGATTATGCTTCACCAATTGACGCGCTTGGTTCCGAGAAGTCGCGAAGCCGAGACGGTAAACGACATTGTCTAAGCGCCGTTCAAGAAAACTAATCAAATTCTCGCCAGCAATACCAGATTGCCGTGCAGCTTTGAAATAGTAATTCCGAAATTGCTTCTCAAAGACACCATAGGTGCGCTTGACTTTCTGTTTCGCACGTAACTGCCGACGATAGTTGTCCCTGCCGCGACGCGGCGGTGTCTGTCCGTGCTGACCCGGCGGATAACTCCGACGCTCAAACGAACATTTCGGACCATTACAGCGCCGACCCTTCAAAAATAGTTTTTCCCCTTCGCGTCGGCACAACTTACAAACTGAATCTAAATATCTGCTCATTCGATTTCCTCAGAATCCTCAAACCCGTCGTCTCTTTGGAGGACGACATCCATTGTGGGGGATAGGTGTCACGTCTTTCATCAAACTAATTTCAAGCCCCGCAGCGGCAAGTGCTCGTATAGATGACTCGCGCCCGGACCCAGGGCCTTTGACTCTGACTTCCACCCGTTTCATGCCGTGGTCCATTGCCCGACGCGCGCACGCCTCTGCTGTCTGCTGTGCCGCAAACGGCGTTGACTTCCGCGAACCCGTGAAAGTCATACCTGCATTCGCCCAAGCAACGGTGTTTCCATTTAAATCTGTGATCGTTATAATTGTGTTGTTGAAGGTCGCTTGAATATGGGCTATACCTTCTGGAACATTCTTGCGTTCTCGTCTTCTACCCCGCAAAACAGTTCTCCTTTCGGGTTAAGAGTTGTCAGTTGTTTAGCACTAACCACTCTTACGGGCTGTCTCTTTGGCTTTTCTGCCGACAGAGATCGTTTTCGCTTTGCCTTTACGGGTCCGCGCATTCGTATTCGTACGCTGACCCCGAACCGGTAACTGACGACGGTGGCGCAACCCCCGATAACTGTTAATGTCCATCAGGCGTTTGATATTTTGATCGATCTCCCGTCGAAGGTCACCCTCAATTTTGTAGTCTTGAATCTTATCCCGGAGTAGACTAATCTCGTTTTCAGCGAGGCTATCAACTTTCTTCCCCGGATCAATATTAAGGTCGTTGACGATTTCGGAAGCTGTGTAACGACCGATACCGTAAATTGCTGTCAGCGCGATATCTATCCGTTTGTTTCGGGGTAAATCAACCCCAGCTATCCTTGCCATCTCTCTCCTCCATTTTCTGGGTGCCTCCGTTTTCTCCTACACCTCGGTAGGTGCGGTTTCAAACCGCACCTACCAGGGAGTGTGCAAGCGGACCGGAGTATCAGCCAGAGGTTTAAAACACGCTATCCTTGGCGTTGTTTGTGCTTCGGGTTTGAAGGACAAATAACGCGGACAATGCCTTTTCGCTTGATAATTTTACATTGGGCACACATTTTTTTTACAGAAGGTCTGACTTTCATGGGAACCTCTTTCATAGGGCTTACGCAGCCCCCACTGCAGGGTTTTTGCTTAAGAAACGCCCAAGCAAAAACGGTGTTTCTTAAGCAAAAACCCCGCCTGCATCATACGTCCGTTTCCAAGTAAACGCGCTTAACGCCGTCTACCTTTGAGTTTGCGATCTTTTAGGAATCCTTCATAGTGCCGGACGGTCAAGTAGGATTCGATTTGTGACATTGTATCCAGAACGACACCGACAACAATCAAAATAGAAGCACCATCTACCATAGTCGCTCCGATATTGAGACGTGCTGTTATAATCATTGGGATCACAGCGATAGCGGCGAGAAAGACTGCACCGGGCAGCGTGATCCGTGTAAGTGTCGTATTGATATAATCTGCTGTCTGTTTACCGGCACGGATACCGGGGATGAAACCACCATATTTTTGCAAGTCTTCAGCCATTTGGATAGGGTTGATTTGCACTGCTGTATAAAAATAGGTGAAACCGATGATTAATAATGCATAAAAGGTAAGCCACAACGGTGTCCCTGTCTGAACCAGAGCTAACGCCCCTGCTCGCCACTCCCAATCTGCTGGCAGGAAACTCAGTGCCGTCTCAGGAAACTGAATAAGTGTAATCGCGAAGATGATTGGAATCATGCCCGCTGCGTTAACGCGGAGTGGCAGGTGTGTTGATTGACCACCAATCACTCTACGGCCGCGTATCTGTCTACCGTATTGGACTGGAATCTTCCGAACAGATAGCGTGATAAAGACGGTTCCTGCGATCGCCACAATGATGAGTATAACGAGAACCGCGAGGTGTGCAATCCCAAATTCCGGTCTCGTAATAAGACTGTCTATGACTGTGGTAACACCACCTGGCAAGCCTGCGATAATCCCAACGGTAATAATTAGCGAGATACCTTGTCCGATCCCACGTTCCGTGATCTGCTCACCGAGCCACATAACGAAGGACGTTCCGGCTGTCAGCGTCAGCACGACCAGAAAATGCCACCATAAGCTCGGGTTCCGAACGATTTCACCTGCTTGACCGGTAATGGTTTCTGGATTCCGCAGAACGATACTAATGGTTATCCCTTGAATAATGCTGAGAATAACCGTACCGTATCGTGTGTACTGCGTCATTTTTTTTCTGCCATCCGGTTCTTTGGAGAGTTTCTCCAGCGAAGGGACGATGACACCGAGGAGCTGCATAATGATTGAGGCACTAATATACGGCTGTATGCCGAGTGCGAAAATTGTCATCTGACTAAACGCGCCGCCAGAAAACAGGTCTATGAACCCAATGACATTGCCCCCACGCTCCATGAGTTGTTGAAAAAACGCTTCAAGTGCCACATCGTCAATACCCGGCAATGTAATATGTGCGCCGAGCCGGTAGACAATCAAGAGCAGCGCTGTAAAAATGATACGTTTCCGCAATTCCGGAATTTTAAAAGCGTTTTGGAATGCCTTAATCACTTATTTTTTGCCCTCCACGTTTGCAGGCTCTCAAGCAGTGCTATCTGTATTGCCATGTAAACCGAGCACCTCAGCCGTGCCGCCCTTGGATTCAATCTTCTCAATCGCTGATTTTGAAAAACGGTGTGCTTGTACTTTTAATTCTTTTTCGAGTTCACCATCCCCGAGGATCTTTATCAGCGCATCTTTGCGTTTGATTAAGCCTGCTTCGCGAAGAGATTCAGGCGTTACCACTGCAGTATCAGCGAAAAGATTCAGTGTCTCTACATTGATAATATCATATTCGAGGCGTTTGTGTCCGGTACGCCGGGGGCCGCGTTTCGGAAGACGCCGCACCAACGGCATCTGTCCACCTTCAAACCAAGCTGGGATCGAACCCCCGGATCTCGACTTTTGTCCCTTATGACCGCGACCACAGGTCTTACCCCACCCTGAGCCAGGACCCCTGCCGACGCGTTTTCGCTGGCGTTTCGACCCAGGGGCAGGTTTAAGTTCATTCAATTTCATCTCAAATACTCCGTTCCTTAGCGTTTCTGGCGTAACTCTTCAACGGTTAAATCGCGCAAACGTGCGACTTCGTTGATATCCTTGAGGCTCTTCAATCCGAGCATCGTCGCTTCGGCAATATTTTTGACATTCCGAGAAGATAAGCATTTTGTCAATGCATCTCGGACACCCGCAAATTCGAGGATCGCACGCGTTGCGTGGCCAGCAATAATCCCTGTTCCCGGACTCGCTGGTTTCAGCAAAACTTTCGCGGATTTAAATTCGCAGGTAATTTCATGCGGGAGCGTACCGTTGATAATAGGTACCCGAATTAGGTTTTTTCGCGCATCGGCGAAACTTTTTCGGAGTGCGCCTGCAACTTCGCTTGCACTCCCGAAGCCTATACCGACAATACCGTCCCGATTACCGACAACCGTGAGAGAGTTAAAACTCGGCGTGCGGCGTCCCTTACCGACCCGCATCACACGGTTAATGGTAATCATACGTTCCTCAAAATCAGATTCAAATTCGTCAGGGTTGATTTTTTCTTTAAGCAAAAAACTCTCCTATCCGATTCAGTTCTGTTCCGCCGAGATATACGGATACGGGACAGGAATCGGTTTGCGGCGCGTTTAGAACTTCAAGCCAGCCGCTCTCGCCGCTTCAGCAAGGGCTTTAATACGTCCGTGGTAAAGATGTCCGCCACGATCAAAGACGACCGCCTCAACGCCTTGCTGCTTCGCTCTTTGCGCAATTAGCGCGCCGACATTCTCCGCAGCCGCTATATTTCCACCGTTTGGTAAGCTCTCTTTCAATTCTGGGGACAAACTGGAGGCTTCGGCAACCGTCACGCCAAGCTCATCATTAATGAGTTGGGCGTAGATATGTTTCAAACTTCTGAAAACGGCAAGCCTCGGTCTCGCGCCCGTCCCGCTAATTTTTGCTCGGACGCGACCGCGACGACGTTGGTGATTCAACCGCTTCTTTTTAATTAGTCTCAAGGGATCTCCTTATTACCATACATGCGCGTGCTATGTCATCAGGCATTCAACATCTGCTGCCCCGCGCACCAGATATAACACCACTAACCAACAGCAGCTTTCCCTTCTTTTTCTGGGACCCGCTCGCCATCGTAACGGATACCTTTACACGGTTTGTAAGTGTCGGGTTTCCGAATCTGACGAATCGTAGCTGCAACCTGTCCAACAAGCTGTTTATCAATGCCGCTGACAATGATAGGTGTGTGTGCTTGACCATCAATCGTTTCTGAGCCTTCAACACTTAAGGTTATACCCTCTGGTGGCGTGTAAGTAACGGAGTGTGAATAACCGACGTTAAGCACCAAATCGTTGTCACGGTTGACTTCGGCACGGTAGCCTGTACCGACGACTTGCAGTTTCTTCTCAAAACCGTCTGAGACACCGGTAACCATATTCGCGATCAGACTACGCGCCAAACCGTGCAAGGCTTTGGACTGTTTAAGTTCACTTGCTCTTTGGATGGTTAAAACGTTCTTTTCAAGCGTCACACCAATCCCGTCGGGGAGCTCCCAATTCAGAGTTCCTTTGGGACCCTCCACGCGCACATCACTCGCATTTAAAGCGACCTGCACTTTGTCGGGCAACGGAATCGGTTTTAGTCCAGTACGTGACATTCTATTTCTCCAAGTTCGTTCAGAGACATCTGCAAACACAAAAACTTACCAGACATAACAGAGTACCTCACCGCCGATCTTCTCTTGCCGACACTGCGGTGTGGTCTTTATGCCATTCGAGGTCGATAAAATAGCGACACCGAGACCTCCATAAACACTCGGAAGACTATCAGATTTCGCGTAAATCCGTCTCCCAGGTTTACTGATACGCCTGAGGTTTGTGATGACCTTCTCTTTTTTCGTATTGCCGTATTTCAAATAGATTCTTAAAATCCCCTGTTTGCCATCATCAAGCAGGCGATAGTTTCGTACGAAACCTTCTTCAGTCAAGATGCGTGCAATTTCCGATTTGACTTTTGAAGCGGGGATCTCAACGCGTTCATGTCCTGCCATATTGGCATTGCGGATACGTGTCAGCATATCTGCAATCGGATCGGTCATCGACATGAAAGATTCTCCTTATTTCATTTTCTGTTGTGGATAGCCATTCCAACTTGTGTGCATCTGCCGTCAGGCTGCACAGGGTTCCTTTTCCTACCAACTCGCCTTTCGGACACCCGGAATTCTACCGGCACGAGCGAAGAGACGGAAACAGATACGACACAATTCAAACTTGCGTAGATACCCGCGCGCCCTTCCACAATTTTTGCAACGGCTATATTGTCGAGTTCGGAACCGCGGGGTTCGCTTCTGTTTGGCAATCCATGCTTTGCTTGCCACAGTTTAATGCTCCTTTGCTTGTTTATCCAGGGTTTTGTCATTGAAGCACCTGGATCTTAGAAGTCAGCCGCGTGTCAAATTGAGAGGTATTAGGCATCCGTTTTCTGCTACCTTCTACAGCAATACCGTCCTATTTTCGGAACGGCATCCCCAATAATCTTAGTAATTCGCGACCTTCTTCATCTGTTGGGGCAGTGGTAACAACCGTTACATTCAACCCGCGGATATCATTAACGTCATCGTAATCGATTTCGGGGAAAATTAACTGCTCTGTCAGACCGAGGGAATAATTACCTCGACCATCGAACGCATCCGGTGAAACGCCCCGAAAATCTCGAATTTGGGGGAGAACGATGTTCACCAGTCTGTTGAAAAATTCATACATCCGCTGTTGTCTTAGCGTAACTTTGCATCCGATAGCAAAACCTTCTCTGATTTTAAAAGCAGAAACAGCTTTCTTCGCATGTGTAATAATTGCACGTTGACCAGCAATGCGTGTTAATTCCTCAACCGCATCTTCCAATGCTTTCGGGTTCTGGAGTGCTTCCCCGACACCAATATTGAGTGTAATCTTCTCCAACTTCGGAATCTGCATCACATTGTCGTAATTAAAATGTTTGAGCAATGCTGGCATGACTTCCGTTTGGTAAAATTCTTTGAATGGGCTCATGAGCCGTGTATCCTATAAAAGTAACTTATGCAGTCAGGTCTGTTTTGGTAACACCTTCTGTATGCGTATGCGTACCTACTCAACCTTTTTCAAATTAGAAATATGAATAGTCCCTTCGCGTTCAACAACACCGCCTTCTCCCATTTGGCTGGGACGCAGATGGTGTGTAACAATGTTAATGCCTTCAACGATGGCGCGTTGTTTTTTCGGGTACACTTCCAAAACAACACCTTGCCTTCCTCGGTCTTTTCCACTAAGGACTACAACCTTGTCATCTCTCTTGATATGTAGTTTCGCTTTTGACATTATTGTTCTCCTAAATGACCTCCGGGGCAAGTGAGACAATTCGCGTGAACGCTTTTTCTCTTAACTCACGCGCGACTGGACCGAAAATGCGCGTCCCACGCGGTTGATTCTGCGGATCAATGAGAACAGCAGCGTTTTGATCGAATTTAATATAAGACCCATCTGCCCGACGGTACTCTTTGGTTGTGCGGACGACAACTGCACGGACAACTTCGCCAGCTTTGACCTGTGTGTTTGGTGCTGCTTCCTTGATACTTGCTACAATCACGTCACCGACGCGCGCGTAACGACGCCGAGTACCGCCAAGCACACTGATGCACATTAACTTCCTCGCACCAGTATTATCTGCACAGGTTAATCGAGTATATGATTGAACCATTTTTGTATCCTCTTCTACCGTTTTCAAAACGCTCCGCTTTGGAAACGTCAGAATCTGGATGAAAACCTTCCTTCTCAAGTGCCATACAGGCATTATCTATTGTTCCTTCCTCTCAGGTATTGCAAACCGAGGAAGGCCGTCGGTGCTTCTGCACTTTAAGCGTTACCGGTTTCTACAGCACTGATAACCGTTTGGACACGCCAACGCTTACGGCGACTCAGCGGACGTGTTTCAATAACTTGAACCACATCGCCGACATTACAATTATTCGTTTCATCGTGAGCCAGAATCTTCTTCGTTTTTCGGACAACCTTCTTGTAAAGAGGATGTTGATACCGACGGACAACCGAAACGGTAACAGTTTTGTCCATGCCGTTACTCGTCACAAGACCTGTCTGAACCTTACGATGTCTTTGTCTTTCTTCGTTCAAATTGAGTCTCCAAATCCAGTCAAAACCTATGAGTGTACACACTTTAGAGGTAGACAGTTAAAAAAATCAGTGAATTGAATCACAGAAATCACTTTTAACCTGCAACTTCTCCGTGCTGCGCGCGCGCGCTGAGAACGGTCTTTATACGCGCAATATCTTTGCGAAGTTTACCGACGCTGGTCGTGTCTTCTTGCTGTCCTAAAATGCCTCTGAATCTTTGGTTAAACAAATTTTCCTTCAGCACTTGCAGCTCACTTTCCAATTCTTCGGTTGTTCTTCCTCGGAGTTCATCCGCTTTCATGTTTTGTGTCTCCTTAGGTGTCCTCAAAACTACGTTACACGTTTAGGTATAGGTGATTTTTATACCATCCGAACTGCAGACGAAATTAGGTAGCCCGTGTAACGAACTTAGTTTTGATTGGTAACTTGTGGGCGGCTCGTTCCATCGCCCCTTTAGCATCTTCAAGTGAAACGCCACTTAATTCAAAAAGTACCCTACCGGGTTTAACAACAGCGACCCAGTGTTCTGGGGGGCCCTTCTTGCCTTTACCCATACGCGTTTCAGCAGGCTGTTTACTCAGTGGTTTGTGCGGAAAAATCTTTATCCAAAGTTTACCGCCACGGCGCACATATCGCGTGATAGCAACACGGGATGATTCGATCTGGTTACTGGTAATCCAACCGGCTTCCATAGCTTGCAGACCGAATTCACCGAAGTTAATTTGTGAACCGCGAAGCGGTTTTCCGCGACGTCTTCCGCGATGCACATAACGGCGCATCACGCGTTTTGGCATTAACACCTTGATGCCTCCTTAAAATCTGTTAATTCGACGATGAATTGTTGGAAGTACCGCGACCACTCTGGCGCCGTCTCCGGCGACTTCTACCACCAGACTGTCGAGAACGCCCATCTTGAGAGCCGGAACGTCTGTCTTGAGAACCGGAACGTCTGTTATTACTACGACGGCGATCAGAACGTTGTGTTCCTGTATCCTCGCGCCGACCGGATTGACGACGCTCCGTAGTGCCTCCCTTTAACTCATCGGGAACCCCTATAATTTCACCTTTGAAAATCCATGTTTTAACGCCGATTTTACCGTAAGTTGTATTCGCTTCGGTGAAGCCGTAGTCAACATCTGCTCTCAGCGTATGTAGCGGAACCCGTCCTTCAATGCTGGATTCCGTACGCGCGATCTCCTTACCGTCTAATCTTCCACTGACCATGACCTTTACACCCAAAGCACCGGCTTGTATTGAACTGGTAATATTGCGACGCATTGCCTGTTTAAAACCGGCGCGTCGCTCTATTTGGCTCGCAACCGCTTCTGATACAAGTTGGGCATCAAGTTCAGGAGTTTTGATTTCCGAAACATTGATACGCACAGGGCAGCCTACCTCTTTTTCGAGTAAGGCTTGCAACTTTTCAGCTTCCGCTCCACGACGACCGATAACAATTCCGGGACGTGCCGTATGGATATTAATGCTACAACGATCCGCGACACGCTCCACTTCAACGCGCGAAATACCTGCACGCGCAAGCTGCTCTTTGACAAACTCCTGAATCTTGAAATCTTCATGGAGCCACTTGGCGTAATCCCGTTCGCTGTACCATTTTGAATCCCACGTCTTAATGATACCTAAGCGTAATCCACGGGGGTGAGTTTTTTGTCCCACGCAAACCTCCTGTTAAACTATTATCTGCCCCAGCGTGACGTGAAGGTAAGGTGGTTCTGTCAGTGGTGCTATAGAAGCGTGTACGCCTTTACTCACCATCTTCTGTACTCTCCTCGTCAACGACGACGGTAATATGACTGCTCCGTTTTAAAATTCTATTTGCCATACCCCGTGCCCGGGGGCGTATCCATTTCCGCGTAACACCTTCATCAACACGGATCTCTTTGACATATAAATCTGCAATATCAATGCTCGGATCCTTGTATTGCGCATTCGCAGCCGCTGACTGAATCAGTTTGTAAATGATAGGTGACGCAGCTTTATGCGTAAAACGTAACTGACTTAACGCATCTTCAACGTATTGATTACGAACCAGATCGGCTACCAAACGCGCTTTACGCGGCGCAACCGATGCGTTCCTAATTTTAGATCGGGCTTCCATCAGTATCTCCCAATAAAAGCAAGTTTCTATTCTCACTGCGAAGCAATATCACCCCTCCCCTTCCCAGTAACAGGTGGGGACCCCGGGGTGAGGAATAGACCAAAAATTATCTTGAACCGCCCGCATGAGAGCGGAAGGTACGAGTCGGTGAGAACTCTCCAAGTTTATGTCCTACCATGTTTTCTGTGATATACACCGGAAAAAACTTTTTACCGTTGTAAATTGCCAACGTATGCCCCACCAATTCAGGTGTAATCATCGAGCGACGAGACCACGTCCGGATCACCCGCTTCGTACCAGAATTTTCCATAGCAGCTACCTTCTTGGCGAGCTTCGGGTCTATATAAGGCCCTTTTTTGATAGAACGTGCCATGTTGTTTCTCCTCTATCCCTGTAAAGTGTCAACTCCACTTAACAAGGCTCTCAAGTCAAGCCTATTTTCGCTTACCGAAAATATAACGGCTTGATTTCTTTTTCGGGTTCCGCGTTTTATACCCTTTCGTCGGAACGCCCCAAGGCGTAACCGGATGTCTTCCACCCGAACTCTTACCTTCACCACCACCGTGTGGATGATCAATCGGGTTCATCGCGACACCTCTGACCTTCGGTCGTTTACCGAGCCATCTTGAGCGTCCCGCTTTACCGATCACTATCTGGCTGACGTTGCCAACCTGACCAAGCGTTGCCATCGATTTTACAGGAACAAGCCGGATTTCGCCAGACGGCAACCGGATCCGTGCATATTTCCCCTCGCGGTCAACCAATTGCGCAGCAGCACCGGCACTCCGGACAAGCTGCCCCCCTTTACCCGGTTTCATCTCAATATTGTGGATCGAAGAACCGAGTGGGATATTTGCCAGGGGTAAGGCATTCCCAACCCGAATTTCAGCATCCGCACCCGAATTAAGCATATCACCGACCTGAATACCGACGGGGGCAAGAATATAACGTTTCTCACCATCAACGTAATGCAGCAGGGCGATATGTGCTGAACGGTTCGGATCATATTCAATTGCAGCAACTTTCGCGGGAATCCCAAATTTATCGCGCTTAAAGTCGATGATTCGATAGCGGCGTTTATGTCCGCCACCGCGCCGCCTGACCGTCAAACGCCCAGTCGAATTACGACCAGCTTTCTGTTTGCTACCTTTGACAAGAGACTTTTCCGGCTTACTCCGTGTAATCTCTTCAAAGGTATAACCCGTCATAAAACGACGGCTCGGGGTTACAGGTGAATATGTTTTAGGCACTTTGATTTCCTTTTTTTAATAGCCATCAGCAGCCAAGGCGGTTTTTCTACGAAAAACCTGTCAGTTCTCAGAGAAGAGATGTTAGGTTTATCTAAACTCTTTTAACTGACTGCTGATCGCTGATTGCTATGCTTGCTGACCGCTATTCCTATATAGTGTCAAACGCTTGGATGCTTGCCCCTTCTCTTAAGGTAATGATCGCTTTTTTCCAATGCGGTTTCCTACCGCGCTGGTAACGCAACATTTTACCTTTCGGTTTTCCACGAACGTGCATCGTACGAACTTTGAGAATATCACCTTGGATATCAAATAACTCTTCCGCTGCCCGTCGAATCTCCGGTTTCGTTGCCTTACGATCCACTACAAACGCGTACTTGTTCTCTTCACGAAGGATCGTGCTTTTCTCTGTAATTAGCGGTTGCAGTATAATCTGATATGCATCTCTCATCAGTCTTGTCCTTCCGCTTCTGAGTCAGTGTTCACAAACTTGGATTCGAGTTTCTCCGCAGCGTTCTCTGTGATTATCAGCGTATCATGCCACATAATCTGATAGACGTTAAGCGTATTCCACGTGCAGCTATGAACTTTCGGAATATTGCGTACAGAAAGATGGATATTAGAACTATGTTCATCAAGGACGAGTAGTACCTTTCCATCAACGTTCAGTGCCTTTAGCATGTTGATTATATCTTTCGTTCGAGGACGTTCAAGCGTGAAATCTTCAATGAGAATACACTGTTGATTTTGGAATCTATCGGCCAGGGCACTATGGATCCCAAGGCGCCTGACTTTTTTCGGTGTGTGCTGCCGATAACTACGCGGTTTGGGCCCGAACGCAACACCGCCATGAACGCGATGTGGCGCCTTGGCATCTCCAACACGCGCTCTACCTGTTCCCTTCTGACGGTAGAGTTTTTTTCCGCTTCCTCTCACCTCGCTACGGGTCTTGGTGGAGGCATCCCCTTGTCGCTGATTTGCAAGGTAAGCAACGACACACTGATGAATCACCGGAGCATTCACCTCAGCATCGGTGAACGCGTCCGCTAACGCCTTTTGGTGAAGAACCTCTCCTGACTTGTTGTGTACGTCTAAAGTTGACATATTTGTATGCTCATATTGTTTTGGCATCCGTTGAATAACGATTGCCTGTCTATGATCTCGGTGACTTCGCCGCTTTCCTAATCAAAAGCAGACCGTTCGGTGGTCCAGGCACTGCCCCTTTTACAACCAACAAATTACGTTCGGGATCGACTTGGATCACGGCTAAGTTTTGGGTAGTGTGCCGTTTGGCACCGTGGCGTCCTGCCATCCGTTTGCCTTTAAAGACGCGTGCGGGTGTCGCACTTGCACCGATGGAACCTGGACGACGGAGGTCTTGTTCACCACCGTGGCTCTTCTTACCACCGGCGAAATTCCAACGTCTGACAACGCCAGAGAAACCGCGACCCTTTGAGGTCCCCGTCACATCAACGCGTTCACCTTCCGAAAAAACACCGGCATCTACAACATTGCCGACGGATAGATCCTCAAGACTCTGGACACGAAACTCGCGAAGCACATACGTAGAATCAACACCCGCCTTCGCTAAATGCCCACGTTTCGGTTTATTTATCCGATTCTCTTTCTGTTCGCCGAAACCTAACTGAACAGCCTGATACCCATCTTTCTCTTGGGTCTTGAGTTGGACAATTGGACACGGTCCCGCTTCAATAACGGTAACAGGCACCGCTTCTCCTGAATCTTCAAAGATTTGTGTCATGCCGACTTTGCGGCCAATAATTCCATTAACCATTTTTTTCGCTCTCCTCCTTTACGATTCAGAACCAGTGGACGGTTTAGATGCACACCAACCCCCTGGATTCCAAACCACCGGAGTGGAGAACAATCATCTCTCCGACTACAATAGCGTAATTTTAACATCAACACCGGCAGGCAGATCCAAACGCATCAACGCATCAACCGTTTTCGGTGTTGTCTCTAAAATATCCAACAGTCGTTTATGAATCCGCATCTCAAATTGTTCACGCGATTTCTTGTCGGTAAATGTTGAACGTTGAACGGTATAGATGTGTTTCTTCGTCGGCAACGGAATTGGACCGGAGACAACCGCCCCTGTCCCTTTCGCTGTGTCTGCTATCTGCTTCGACGAATGGTCTAACAACCGATAGTCGAAAGCCTTGAGTCGAATGCGAATTTTTTGATTGTCCATCTTTTCATATCGCCTTCACCAAACTGCAACGTCGTTGATTGACATCTTCAGAGAATGCCGAAACGCCTCTGTTTTGGTGTACTTATAAAGGCGGAGCGTAACTCCGCCTAATCTCTTATTCGAGGATTTTGGAAACAACGCCAGCACCGATGGTTTGTCCACCTTCTCGGATAGCGAATCGGAGTTGCTCTTCCATTGCAATCGGTTTCGACAGTTCGACGGTAATCTGTGCGTTGTCGCCAGGCATAATCATTTCGATGCCTTCGGGGAGATCCATCTTACCGGTTACATCGGTTGTCCGGAAGTAGAACTGCGGTCTATATCCACTAAAGAACGGGTTCCAACGTCCACCTTCCTCTTTCGTGAGAATATAGGCTTCAGCCTCAAATTTCGTATGCGGCGTAACACTCCCGGGTACTGACAAAACCTGTCCACGTTCAACATCATTACGTTCAATACCGCGGAGCAACGCACCGAGGTTGTCGCCTGCGCGTCCTTCGTCAAGGTTCTTGTTGAACATCTCGACTCCGGTGATAACAGTCTGTTGTGTTTCACGAAGACCGACGATCTCAACAGGATTTCCGACATTGATGACACCGCGTTCAACGCGACCCGTAACAACTGTACCACGACCACTGATTGTGAAGGTATCTTCAATAGACATCAGGAAGGGTCTATCGGTATCACGGATAGGTTCCGGGATGTAGCTATCAACAGCCTCCATCAATTCAATAATTGATTGGCAGGCTTCACTCTCTGGGTCTCCGTCGGCTTCCATCGCTTCAAGCGCGGAACCTGTGACAATGGGGATATCGTCGCCCGGGAACTCATAATCGCTCAACAACTCGCGGACTTCGAGCTCAACGAGTTCAAGCAATTCTTCATCATCGACCATGTCTGCTTTGTTGAGGAAGACGACGAGAGAAGGCACGTTCACCTGTCGAGCGAGGAGTACGTGCTCACGCGTCTGCGGCATCGGACCGTCAGCAGCGGATACGACGAGAATCGCACCATCCATCTGCGCTGCACCGGTAATCATATTCTTGATATAGTCCGCGTGTCCTGGACAATCCACGTGGGCATAGTGCCGATTTTCGGTTTCATACTCTACGTGTGCAGTATTGATCGTAATACCACGCTCTTTTTCTTCAGGTGCCTTGTCAATGTCTTCGTAGTTCTGGACGTAATCTGCATCGGCAAGTTTAGAGAGTACCATCGTAATCGCCGCTGTCAGCGTCGTCTTACCGTGGTCAACGTGCCCGATCGTCCCAATATTAACGTGTGGCTTAGTCCTTTCAAACGTTTGCTTAGCCATTTTTATCCGAACTCCACTAAAAGTTTATTGTTTCCGGGGTATAAGCACGGTTATAGAAAACTGTACCTTCCGGTTTCTGTAGGGTGCCCCAACGGTTTCGCGTAGGGGTTCGCCGTTTAACTAAATCTTGTGTCCGCTTATGAGAAATGCTGTGTTCTCACAGTTCGGACACTTCACAACTATTTAACAATTACGAGTTATGATTCGCTGATGAAACGATGTCCTCCATTACGCTCGTGGGGACTTCGTTGTAGTGTGCAAACTCCATAGAGTAGTTTGCTCTACCTTGTGTCAGTGACCTAAGGGTTTTGACGTACCCAAACATTTCTGATAGGGGGACATCAACCCGAATAACCTGAATGCGGGATTTCGCCTGCATCTCTGTTTCCCGTATCTGTGCGCGACGTGCATTCAGATCACCAATAACTTTACCGAGGTACTCGTCAGGGACGATCACCTCAACCTTCATAATCGGCTCAAGAAGTGTCGGCTTAGCACGTTTCAACGCATCTTTAAACGCCATTGAACCTGCAATCGAGAACGCCATTTCCGATGAATCCACAGCATGGTGAGAACCATCAATCAACTTCACCGCGACATCAACAACTGGATAACCGGCAAGAACACCGACATTCATCGCGTTTTCAATGCCTTTTTCCACAGCAGGGATGAATTCTTGAGGAATTGCGCCGCCTTTGATTTCGTTGACGAATTCAAAACCACCGCCTTTTTCAAGTGGCTCAACTTCAATTACGACGTGCCCAAATTGACCTTTGCCACCCGATTGACGTACAAATCTCGCTTCTGCCTTGACAGCATTACGGACAGTTTCCCGATAGGCGACTTCCGGGTTACCGACATTCGCGGAGACGTTAAACTCGCGCACGAGCCTATCAACGATGATCTCAAGATGAAGTTCGCCCATACCTGACAGCAGAGTTTGACCGGTTTCGGGGTCTTGATGCACTTTAAAGGTTGGGTCTTCTTCGGCGAGTTTAGAGAGGGCGAGGTTAAGTTTGTCAATATCGGACTGGGTACGCGGTTCGACTGCGATGGACATGACGGGAAGCGGAAACACCATAGTCTCCAAAGTGATGTGCGCCTTTGGATCACACAATGTATCTCCTGTTGAGAGGTTTTTTAAACCGATTGCAGCAGCAATATCGCCGGCGTAAACGGCTTGTATCTCTTCCCGTTTGTTCGCATGCATCTGCATCAAACGTCCAATCCGTTCGTGTTGTCTCGTTTGGGTGTTATAGACCGTATCGCCTTTTTTGAGGA
This sequence comes from Phenganax stokvisi, assembly GCA_025400075.2. Taxonomy (NCBI): domain Eukaryota; kingdom Metazoa; phylum Cnidaria; class Anthozoa; order Malacalcyonacea; family Clavulariidae; genus Phenganax; species Phenganax stokvisi. The sequence goes on from JAODVQ020042137.1 coordinate 67,354, forward strand.
CACCGGAATAGACGCGTAGATAGGTGAGTTTACCAACGTGTGGGTCCGTCATAAGCTTGAATGCCAACGCACAGAACGACTCGTTCTCATGGGGATGCCGTGTTATCTCTTCTTCGGTTTTCGGGTCCGTGCCAGCAACGGGTGGAACATCTGTCGGGGCAGGCAGGTAAGACACAATTGCATCTAAGAGCGGTTGCACACCTTTGTTCTTCAAAGCGGTACCGCAGAGAACAGGAACAATTTTACCTGCGACTGCAGCATTACGGATACCTGTCTTAATTTCTTCTGGCGAGATTTCGACACCGTCTAAATATTTAAGGAGGAGACCTTCATCACAATCGGCGATCGCTTCTAACATCTGCTCGCGATATTCGAGTGCCATATCCTGCATCTCTTCTGGAATATCTGTCTCTTGGATAACGGTTCCGTCACCACCAGCAGCTTTACCGATGTCCCAGATTTGACCTTTCATAGAGATGAGGTCTACGATCCCTGTGAATTGCTCTGCTGAACCGATCGGAAGCTGCACGGGGACAGCGTTAGCACCGAGGCGTTCTTCCATCATTTCGACGGTACGGAAGAAATCAGCACCGGTTCTGTCCATCTTGTTAACGAACGCGATACGTGGGATATTATATTTATCAGCTTGTCGCCAAACAGTTTCAGATTGCGGTTCAACGCCGCCGACTGCACAGAAAACAGCGACCGCGCCATCCAGCACGCGTAGTGAGCGTTCAACCTCGACGGTAAAATCAATATGCCCCGGTGTATCAATGATATTTATATGGTGTTTTTTCCAGTGACAGGTCGTTGCAGCACTTGTAATCGTGATACCGCGTTCCTGCTCTTGGACCATCCAGTCCATAGCAGTCGTACCGTCGTCAACGTCACCGATTCGATAGAGCCTACCGGTATAATACAAAATACGTTCAGTAACAGTAGTTTTGCCGGCATCAATGTGTGCCATGATACCGATATTGCGCATGTGGGGCAGTTCTAAGCGTTGTGGGATGCTATTTTTCGTATCTGCCACGGGTGAACGACTCCTTTTTAATGTGTGTCTATTTCGGTAGTAACCGCGTCTACACGCTTACCATCTATAATGCGCAAAAGCACGGTTGGCTTCTGCCATTCGATGTTGATCCTGTTTCCTACGGATTGCACCACCCTCGTTGCGCGACGCTTCAAGTATTTCACCGGCAAGGCGTTCTGCCATGCGTCTTTCGCCACGTGCACGAGCGGCTTGAATAATCCACGTGAAAGCCAAACGTTGTTTCCGTTCCGCTTTGACATCAACCGGAACCTGGTAGGTCTGGCTACCTACACGTCGAGGGCGAATTTCCAGCACCGGTTTCACATTGTTAATCGCTTGGCGAAACACGGAAAAACCGTCTTCACTCGTCCGATCTTCAATGATCTTGAAACTCTCGTAGAGAATGGCTTGTGCAGTACTTTTCTTTCCATCCAACATGAGGTTGTTGATAAACTTTGATACCAATTTGCTATTGTAAGTTGCATCAGGATTGACATCCCGTTTATTGATATTTCCACGTCTCGGCATCCGAGAGCCCTCCGTAATTAGTCAGGTTTACGCGCACCATACTTAGAACGACCTTGACGGCGGTTCTCAACACCAGCCGTATCCAACTGGCCACGAACAATGTGATAACGCACGTTCGAGAGATCCTTCACTCTACCACCGCGAACCAAAACAACCGAGTGTTCCTGCAGATTGTGATCGATGCCCGGAATGTAGCACGTCGCTTCGTAACCTGAAGTGAAACGGACACGTGCAACTTTACGCAACGCCGAATTCGGTTTTTTCGGCGTAATCGTTTTCACTTGTAGACAGATACCACGCCGTTGCGGACACTGTTCGAGAACCGGTGATTTCGTCTTCTTTCGCGATCTCTTGCGAGGCTTTTTAATTAACTGATTAATCGTTGGCATTCCATACCTCCGGGGTAAAATTTCTATCTTTTCTATCTAAGGGTCTCCGCGATAAAAAAAAGCCCGCGCGGGGCTTCACAACTTCAGCAAAACATATTAAACGTGAAATGTCAATACAACGTTAGAATGTTTTCCGATAGTCGCCCCTCTCCCAAAAAGATTTAATAGGGTTTCCAAAGTAAATATTATACACTGTGAAAACCCGATTGTCAAATTTTTTTCAGAAAAAATGTAAAAAACAGTAAAATTTTATTAATTTCTTACTTTTTTAACAATCTTCCACGTAAAATAACCGTTTTAACCCCCAATTTTCGATCAACAATTACAATATCTGCCAGTTTACCAACTGCAATTGACCCAACGGCTGCAGCAACGCCTAAATTTTCAGCAGGTGTTAACGTCGCCATTGTTAATGCATCACTCAGAGAATGCCCCCAATTAACCACGTTTCGGACACCGTCCATGAGTGTGATCGTTGCACCTGCAAGACGTTCCGTCGGTTTGCCGACATCAAGCCACATCGCGCCCTTGCGGACGTACTTCTCGGTGGTACCGGCTTCAAAAGCAGTATCATGCTCGGAAATCGCATCTTCACTGAGCTTGTAAGCGTCAAGTTCTGGGATGTAGGTCGCCGATGCCTGCCATTCTTCGGGCGGAACACCTGCCAGTTCTGTACAGTCTGTAATTAAACCGACCGACTGAACCCCTTTCTGTGCAATGAGGTGGGTTCCCCAAAATGGGTGGACATGATGTTCGTCAACAATGAGTTCGGCATGAATATTTGGGTGGGAAAGCACCGCTTCGACTGCACCGAGCTCGCGATGATGCATTCCGCTCATACCGTTGTAAGTATGTGTCGCGCGTGTGATACCGGCATCAATCGCCGCCATCGCTTCTTGATATGTGGCATCGGTGTGCCCCATGGCGATGACAATATCGTTGTACGCGTCTGTCTTATAGGCTGCGAGGTGCTTGATAAACTGGAAGTTCTCATCGTTTTCAGGGGCAACAGAGATCACTTTCAAGGTGCCGTCAGCGGCTGCCCACATGGCGTGGAATTCTTCAAAATTCGGTGGCGTAATATACTTCGCGTTCTGTGCGCCATTTTTCGCGAGACTCCCGAATTTCCCTTCAATGTATGAGCCTAAAATCCGTGAACCGTCTGCTATAGGTTCATCAACGACGTGGGCAATCGCGGTTAAAGCACTGTTAATTTGCGCCATACTCCCTGAAGAGATGCCTAACACTAACGAAGTAACACCGCTGCGTGCATGCGCGCGCGCAATGGTCGCGATGTCTTTGACCTCACCTGTCATCGTATCACAGCCACCACCGCCGTGTATCAATCCATCAATTAATCCCGGAATTACGAGGCAATCAGAGGCGTCGATAACCTGTCCTGACGGTTGACCTGTCTCTGCTGTTATTTCTGAAATTGTGTCGTCTTGAATAACGATGCTCCCCTGTCCGAAGTGTGTCGGGGTGTAGATATCGCCATTCACTATCGTAAGTGTTTCCATGACTCTAAATTTGCCTTAATCTTTGCTAAATCCTTTCTTTCTTCTTTCTAAAAACAGGAAAGTGTACGGATAAGGATTTTTCTTGTCAGGTTCGTTATCAATGCGTTTTACTTCTTGCCACGCCTGCGTATCGAACACCGGGAAATAGACATCACCTTCAAACGTCGCATGGATCTGCGTGATATAGAGTTTGTCCGCGTGCGGCAAAAAAGCTTGGTATATTGGTGCACCGCCGCATATCATGAGTTCTTCTGTTTCTAATGCATTACAGTATTTAATAATATCGTCTACTGCGTGTGCGACGATACAGCCTTCCGGTGCCTTGTAATCTGTATTTCGCGTGAGAATAATGTTGAGCCGCTTGGGTAAAGGACTCTTGAGGGTCTCGAAAGTCTTACGTCCCATAACGACAGGTTTGCCGAGCGTCATATCGCGGAAATGTCGCTGGTCAGCAGGCATCTGCCACGGGATGTCCGGTCCGTTGCCGATCAGCCTGTTTTTGTCCATCGCAGCGATCATTGAGATCAACATTTTAAGGTTCTACTCCTTATTCTCCTTTTAGACAATCATAGGTGCCCGAATTGCATCGTGATGTTGATAGTCCTCTAATTGAATGTGCTGCATTTTGAATGCATCAATGGACTTAATCTCTGGGTTCAAAACGAGTTGCGGGAGCGGATAAGGTTCGCGTTTCAATTGCATTTCGACGGCTTCAAAGTGGGCGTGATAGATGTGAGCATCCCCTAACGTATGAATGAATTCATGCGGCGTTAAATCTGTTACTTGCGCCACCATGTGCAGGAGCAGGGCGTAAGAGGCGATATTAAAGGGGACACCTAAGAACATATCGCAACTCGGTTGATACATCTGAAGCGACAACTTGCCATCTGCGATAAAGAATTGGAAGCACATGTGACAGGGTGTCAACGCCATCTCCTCTAATTCTGCTGGATTCCACGCTGTAACAATGTGTTTACGGCTATGTGGGTTTGTCTGGAGTTGTTCTATAACTTTGGCGAGTTGATCAATTGATCCTTCTTCGGTTTTCCACTTTCGCCATTGGACACCGTATATCCGTCCGAGGTAGCCATCACGTCCCCAGGCATCGGCGTTTGCGTTCCATATCTGTGTTCCGAGTTTCTCAAATTGCTCGGCGTGATCATAACCGCGCAGGAAACCTAAGAGTTCCGCTTTAACGGATCGGAATGCAAGTTTCTTAGTCGTTACAGCGGGAAACCCTTCTTCCATGTTATATCGCATCTGCATCCCGAAGATCGCACGAGTTTTCCCGTTTCTGCCCACTCGGTCAACGCCGGTATCCAATATCTGCTGAAGTCCTTCAAGGTACTGTTTCATCTGATGCTTACTGATTGCCAACGTTTGCTATTGGCGTTCCTCCTATACGTAACGCGAGTTATGCATCGGGGTTGAAAACCCTCCTACAAGGGTGTTCGTGTGTTATGTATCGGGGTTGAAAACCCCTCCTGCAAGGGTTTTGTTACCGGTCTGTGCTGCCAAATCCGCCTCTTGAAGCGGCGGACATCTGTTCAACCTCGTTCCATTCTGCTGTTCCTACACGAACAAAGATCCCTTGTGCAATCCGACTGCCTCTTTCGACATTCACGACCTCATCCGTGAAATTGTAGACCTGAATTTTCAATTCGTCTTCCTCTCCGCAGTAATCGTTGTCAACGATACCGACTCCTTGCGGCATCATCAACCCCAATTTGCGCGGTGTACTGCTCCGCAAACAGACCATCAGCATATAACCCGGTGGCGTTTCGACGATAACATTTGCAGGGATGAGGACAATAGCGTGCGGTGGAATCTCTGCGGACTCTCGACAGATAAGGTCGAATCCTACGGAACCTGTTGTCTCATATTTCGGTAACGGCAGCGTTTTATCGATGCGTTTGATTTTAATGTGCATTGTCATTAGGGTACCGCAACTCCGACTGTTTTGCATGCGATGCGATAAACAGAGGTACTTGCTGTGATGAACAGCGTTTTCCAATCATCGCCGCCCCATGCCAAGTTCGCTGCACGCTCCGGAACGAGAATAATACCGAGGTGCGTGCCATCAGGTGCGAAGACCCAAATCCCGCCAGGACCGGTTAGATAAACATTCCCTTGGACATCGACTTTCATGCCGTCCGGTTTTCCGCCATCTCCCTCTTCTTCACCGAAGATGCGATCGTTCGTAATTGTACCATCAGGTTGGACATCGAAGGCACGGATATGCATCCGTTCGGTATCGTTGATATAGAGGATGGATTCGTCGGGTGAAAAGCAGATACCGTTGGGTCTGTCAAAATCGTCAACGAGGAGAGTCAGCGTCTCGTAGTCTGGTGATAAGCGATAGACACCTTGAAAATCGAGTTCTTTTTCCGATTCCGCTCCGTAGGCTGCGCTGAGTCCGTAGGGTGGGTCTGTAAAATAGATGCTCCCATCAGATTTTACGACGATATCGTTCGGACTGTTCAGGCGTTTCCCTTGATAGCGCGAAGCGATTGTGAGAACGTCGCCATCGGCTGTTGTCAGTGAGACGCGCCGGTTGGCGTGTTCACAAGCGATGAGGTGTCCGCCTTTATCGTAGGTTAATCCGTTTGATTTACCAGACGGATCGCGGAAGACAGTCATCCCGGTGTCCGCGTCCCACCTCCGCATTTTATTTGCCGGAATATCGCTAAACAATAGGAACTGTCCGGTGGCGTTCCAGAGGGGACCCTCGGTAAATTGGCACCCCGTTGCGATCTGTTCAATATCTGCCGCTGCGTCAACTAAATCTAATAAGCGTGCATCGCGTACGTCAAGTGGCATATTTTTCCCTCAAAATGCTGCTATAGACCTTGTGAAGAAATCCACTAAAAATTCTTGACAGCTATCCTTTTTTATGTTAACATACTCTAAAGTATAAGTATGGAATTTTACGTGGCGATGATGTGTCCGGCACGTCATCCATTTAAAATAAGGAAAGTGCCTGGGGCGATTCGAACGCCCGACCTTCAGCTCCGGAGGCTGACGCTCTATCCAGCTGAGCTACAGGCACATAAAGGTTTCATAAGCGAAATTGGTACTAACGTTTGACTTCCTAAATATTTTAACAGATTCAATATCTTTTGTCAAGTTTTTCGGAAAAAATCCAAGGAGGCGTAGGGTGAAACGTAAATTAAAACAACTTTCAGTTCTTACCGTCTTAGTCGTTTTTCTCTTTAGTTTCGCGCCAGATATTGTAGAGAGCCGACGATCCAGTGGTCGCAGTTTCAGTCGGAGCCGGAGTTATAGTCGCAGTTCAACGCGTCGGAGTTATACACCGAAACGCTCCAGTAGTAGTACACGGACTCGAAGCAGCACGAGTCGCTCTTATACGAGTCCACGCTCAACGACGCGGACGACCCGCAGCACCGGTAGCACCTACAACAGAAGCAGTTCAACGAGAACTACGGGTACACGTGCCAGCACGACAGCACGGCAGAGACAGACGGCTACAAGCAGAGCGAAAGCGACGACACCGAGCGCGACGCGAAACACAACGGCTACGCGGAACGCATCCCGCACGCAACAACGCGCAACGACTGCACAAAATCGGAAACAGGTCCGGCAACTCAAGGCGGAAAACCGCACCTTGAAACGCCAGGTCAGAACAGCCGATCGTCAAACCGCAAGTGCCCGGCGAGAGCGGCGTTCTACGATTAACATTAACAACTATGGTGGTTATTACCCGGTCATGGGGTACTCAATGTACAGCATGAGTGCAGCGATGGCGTTTAACAACCTGATGTTCGGTATCTATTTCCATGATTACTACAACCATGCGATTCGACGGAGCTACCTCTGGCACTATCACCATCCGAGATATGATCGATCCCATTGGAGTGCTGAGAAGCAAGCCGAATATGAGTTCTATCGGGATTACTACGAAAGTCAAGGCGTTGAACCGAACTCCAATTACGTCGATCCCGGAACAAATCGCGATGAGGATTATGTGGCGAGTTATGTTGAGGAGAATCCCGATGAATTTTATGGGGATAACGCCGAGGTTTTCACGGTTGATGAACTCCCAGATGAGGCAGCAATCAAACAGGAACTCCTCGCAGCTGCTTCAGACACACCAACGGTAACGACACCCACTTCAACAACAGCACCCGCACGGGCACCACCAGCCACACAGACTGTTGTTGTAGAGAAAAAGACCTCCGGGGCAACTTGGTTCCTCCTTATCTTCGGGAGCCTCCTTGTTGTCGGTGTTATTATGTTAGTGATGTATAACAAAGGTTACTTTTAGGGTGGTACTATGGCACTATTTGGTAGAGGCAAAAAAGACGGAAGATCTCTGTTCGGTGGACGCAAGGATGCCGAACCTAAAAAGCCGGTCCGGCATGAATTGGTCGATATTCCGATGGACAGCATGATTGAACTCTCCGACATCACCACTTATGAGGAGACCGGAGATACTTCGCATGTCTTCAAACTTGTCACGCGAAAGAAGTATGAAGCGGACAGCCTTCGTCGCTATATGTATCACATTCGTGACGCAGAAGAAGAGGTCGTCCTCGGTGTCGACCATATCGCAGGGACAAAAGAGGAATACGAGGTTTCCCGATGGATCGTCGATGACGAGTGCGAACTCGGCGATCCACTGCCGGATCATATAACCCTCTATTTTCCGGATCCGGAGAACGAAAACGAGGACATTGCCGTTGAGTACACTCGACAGGATGTCGTTCCGGCAGTCCTAACTGTTACCGATGCGGAAGGTGAAGGGAAATTTGACGTTGAATTACACGAATACGCCAACGGTGATGACCAGTTTATGTCGATTGAGCTCTGCGGGGATTGGCTAACCTTCTACACCGGTTTCCTCATCACGCGTTCTGATATAGAAATCTATCCGGCGATGGAGCCCGCGTCTAAAAGCAAATAGGTTTTGTTTTCGTTTAGGACTTACGCGCGTCCGTATGCAGGCGGGGTTTGTAACCCCGCCTGACCCACGTATTATGTAGAAGTTCATAAAAACATGCGTAAGTCCTGTTCGTTTATAAATACGGGATTGATGCGATCTTGGATGAACTCGGTCTCGTCGGAATGGCGCGCTTTATCAGAATACGCAAACCAAACACGATGGATTACACTGCTGAACGTCATAAATGGCTCGACAAACTTGATAAGGACACGATTCTAACAGGAATTCAGCAAATTCAACAGGAATACTTGGTAGTGCAAACAAAGAACAAGCAGTAAGTTGACATGTCAAGACAGCACGAAAACACTATCACAACGAAATTGGTAGACATCCTCAACAGGATGCGGAGCACTTGGAGCCTTGAGGAGCAAACACGTCCTTTCAAAAACAATCAGAAATGTCCCGATGTCTTTGTAACTGAACTCGGTCGCGAACCTGTCGCTATTGAAGTGAAACTTGATGGTAAAAGCCCAAATACCCGCGGTGAAGCACAAGCCGCACAACACCTCGGTGAAGAACTCTCACCCGCACCGAATATGGTGGCAGAAATACTCACTACCGCGATGGCACTCCGTATCCCCGCACGCTTCTTACACGTTGAACGTCGGGACCTCGAAAAAGAACTCCGACAAGCCGAAGATATTCACTATGTTCTCCTCAGCAGAGATGAATCGGAGACCAACAGATTCCCGCATGAGGGATGGGCGGAAGGTACAATCGGCGATGTCGCGCTGGCTCTCCAGCTGGGTGCGACCCCGAATTCAAGAATTCAGAAGGCTGCTGCACTGTTAGAGCACAGCGTCAACCAAGCCGCGCTTCTGTTAGAAGCCGCAATCGCAACGCGTCCGAGCATCGGCACAGTCATTGCAGACATCCTGCACCAACAACCGGGCGAGCAGACTTCGCGGATGGCGATGCTGATTATTACCAACGCTTTCGTCTTCCAAAGTTCCCTCGCCGGTAAGCCGGAAATGGAACAGGTTTCATCGCTCGCTCAACGCACAGTAGATGATGACATACCTATCAAGTATAGCGACGTACTGAAAGATTGGAATATTATTCGCGAGGTCAACTACCGGCATATCTTCGATGTGGCTCACCAACTTGTACACGCCATCGCAACCGATGACGAATTGGTTGGTAGGATACTGTCTACCCTCTGTCGCGCAGCACACGAACTGGTCAGTGGAGGTATTGCCCAAGTCCACGAATTAGCAGGCATCGTTTTTCAACGCCTCATCATTGATCGAAAGTATATTAAGGCAAACTATACCCGCCCTGAAGCCGTGGCCCTTTTATCCACATTGGTACTTCCAAACGCGGACGATACACAACCGGAGGTTCATCGGTTGAAAATAGCGGATTTCGCTTGTGGGACCGGTGCACTTCTTAACGGTGTATACCAACGCATTCTCAACATGCATGAACAAGCAGGCGGTATTGGTGAAGACATCCACAGCAATATGATGGAACACAATATTGGTGGATGTGATATTATGCCGAACGCGAGTCACCTCACTGCTGCACTCCTCACCAGTACTTATCCTGACAAGAAGATCGGGCAGACCCGCATCCACACATTGCCTTACGGTAAGCAAGCGGACGGTACCTACGCCCTTGGCGCGTTGGATTTCCTGAATGATCCTGAGTTAACACTTACATTCTACTTAATGGAGAGCGAATCTCAACAAGTCGGCGGTGAAGGCGATACCGTCGTTAATAAACAGCGGGCATTCCGACATCGGGAGTTTGATATTGTCGTTGACAATCCACCCTTTAGCAAACCGAACGCTGATAGTGGCAGCAGTATTCCGAAACCTGTGTTTGAAGGCAGTGAACGGAGTCAAGAGGATACAACCGCAATGCGGCGAGCACTCCGACGAGAGAACATCCGCGTCGCCAATGGACAGGCCGGATTAGCCTCTTACTTCGTCGATCTGGCAGATAGAATGCTTAAATCCAACGGAAAATCGATGATGGGTTTCATTCTACCGGCGACTGCCCTCGCTTCCCCACATTGGCAAAAAGTTCGGGATATGTGGGCGACTGAATACCACAACGTGACTGTGATTACAATCGCGGATCCCCAAATTTCCAATTGCACATTTTCCGCTGATACCGGAATGGCGGAGTGTATGGTCGTCGCGACGAAAGGTAAGGCAAATAACACAGGGCGCGGTAAGTTTATTTCTCTGCTACATCAACCGAGGAGCGCGCTTGAGAGTGTAGCAATAGGAAACGGCATCCGCAGGATAGAGAATACGCGGACAATGGAAGATACCCCGATCGGCGGCGATGAACTCAAGATAGGCGATGAAACGGTTGGTCATCTACTTGATTGCCCTTTACCCGTAGATGAAGCGTGGGCAGCATCCCGTGTAAAAGCGATGGAATTGATCCAATCAGCATCCCGTTTAGGAGGTGGAGAGTTATGGTTACCAACGCAGATGATACCGATAGGAATTCCTATCTGCCGCGTTGAGGACATCGCAATTATCGGTATGTCACACTTAGATGTTTTCGGCGGTAATGGACGCGGGGCGTTTGACATGGGCACCGGGTGCGCCGACAGTGATGATTATCCTTGTCTTTGGAAAGTGACATCTCCTTTGCAGCGGGCGATGCTTGTGCAACCGGATTCACACGGCATCCTCCGTCCTGATGGGAGACCGAAATTGCAGCAGCTCCTTGCCCGGAATAGCCGCGCCCATTACAATCTTGGTTTGCGATTTAATGCGAATTCTACCGTTGCCCTCTTCACAGGAAGGTCTGCCTTGGGAGTGAGTTTAATCAAGAATGTCGCTTTTGAGAACCCACGTTATGAAATCCCGTGGACACTCTGGTGCAATACAACGTTGGGATTGCTATGTCATTGGATGCATAGCAGTAAACAACAGCCCGGACGCGGTATGTTATCGCAGTTGACACTATACACCTTGCCTACATTAGATGTCCGGAGCCTCTCTGAGGCTGCGTTAGCGAATGCCGATCGGATTTTTGATGCGATGAAGCATCAGCGGATGTTGCCGTTTAACGAGTCTGACCGGGATCCGGTGCGTCATGCGTTGGATCGGCGGTTTCTGACAGAGGTTTTGGGCATTACGTCTGAAGATGTACATGTAGCGGTGGGTCGGCTCCGTGAAAAACTCTGCGCAGAGCCGAGTATTCACGGCGGTAAAAAATCGCGGTGTGATTTAGAGGCAGAGCGGATGAAGTTTCGTATATGAGGATAAGCATAGTAGTCTTTCAAGTTTGAGTTTGAAGGTAAAGTTTTTTGACTTTTCGTTTATTTTG